>OX439131.1:21875301-22090301 GCA_949318235.1 Ecdyonurus torrentis
TATAGCCATAGCCTATATATATATATATATATATTTTGACATCATATACTTACAGGTGAACTCAAATATTTTAAGATATTAATATCGTCGTTTTATAAAGTATTAAAAAAAAATGATATACTGATATAATATTTTACTTAAAAGCTATATGGATTTTCTTCGGAGTATAATAGAAGAGTTTGAATTTTTAATAAGGGAATTCTGAAGTTGAAAAATAAAGAACAAAGAAAGATAAAAAATTCCATGTCATTATGCAGCCGCACTCTTACGGAAGCAAGGAAGCAGCAATTATGATGATGCAGTTTTTTTTTTTTTTTTTTTTTTTTTTACCTTTAATGGAGTGTTTTTCCTTATTACATACATAGATAACTAGATAATAACGTTATGAGGCGTTCTGAGGGCTTGACAGCCCTATTATACAGAACCTTGTTCTTAATTATAGTATATATAAATTTAACAGCGTTTTTTAAGAGTATGCATCAGGCTTAAACCACGCTCTCTAAAAATGACCTTTATTATTATTATCATTATTTTTAAATATAATAGTTAATTTAATATTATATTCTAATTAATAATATAGCGGTTAACGCATTTTTTCCCTCTATTTTTTTATAACTTCTAACTTTCTCTTATGTCCAAAAATAAAGTTCAATAATTCCTGTTCAATTATATATGCCATTATTTTACCGTCTCATCATGCACAAACTTTAAATTTCATGATCATTTATTCATCGATCTCATAAACTAATGATTCATAATTATAATGAGCTAAATATTCCCAAATACATTTTTGAATCTGTATGTTTTTATGATGGAAACATTATTTTTTAATTAACATAAATAACTTTAATAAATACCAAATTAATTTTTCACTTAATTAAATATTTTAATTTAACAGTATTTGAAAGCTTTATTAATTAGTGTTTTTATATAATGTTTAACATTTTAATATTTAATTATAAACTTTTATAGAATGACAATTTTGACATTTCACTTTTGGAGCTTCATGGAATAAAAAGTATTTACATTACATGTGTAAAGTAAATTGATAAATCCAGTGTTAATGTAAAAATAACACTATTGTTTTGAAATTTTAAGCCTTTGAAATTAAAAATGGTTAGAATCGTTGACATTGTATATTGTAATAATTAAGAAAGAAATTTAAGTACCATGTTTGATGTTATTTGTAACTATATTTTTACATTAATGATCAATTATCTAATTAATTAAAATGAATAAAATTTCATCTTTCATTGTGTATAAAAAAAAATGCACATGGTTCGTAAATACAAAGTATTCCTAATGGTTTGGTTTTTAATCCTCATGCTTTTTGGAGAAAGAGAGTGAATTTTAGTATTGAAAATCTTATTTAGACAATCCAATTTTCAGAAAAGCAATGGTTTGGTACATATCCTTTGAGCCCTTGTAGCGGAAACTAGCTAGGATTAGGGTGAATAAGAGAGAGAGAGAGAGAGAGAGAGAGAGAGAGAGAGAGAGAGAGAGAGAGAGAGAGAGAGAGAGAGAGAGAGAAAGGATATTTCATTTTATATAAAACAGAGAAATTTTCGTATTGGTTAAAATACAAAGACTGTTGTAATATATATTTATTTTATATACGTATATGAAAAAAATATATATATTAGAAAATATCTAAAACAGGAAATACATGTAACAGTAAAGGGAGAGAAATAGTATGAGGTGAAACTGGGCTATATATACAGTATATATATATATATATATATATATATATATATATATATATATATATATATATATATATATATATATATATATATATATATATATATATATATGTTGAAGTAATTAATTGCTGCGGTCACGTGACATGCCTTTATTTACCCTCGAGGTGAGAGCGTGTGTTCTGCTAACATACAGAATGAAAGAGAGAGAGAGAGAGAGAGAGAGAGAGAGAGAGAGAGAGAGAGAGAGAGAGAGAGAACACTGCAACACAAATCTTCAAACCTTTTGTCTTTGCTATCCCTAGCTTTTGTTTCGACTCTCTCTCTCTCTCTCTCTCTCTCTCTCTCTCTCTCTCTCTCTCTCTCTCTCTCTCTCTCTCTCTCTCTCTCTCTCTCTCTCTCTCTCTCTCTCTCTTATAGTGCATAGCTCCAAGCCATAATGGCATAGAAATGCAGTCACTGAACTAAAGTCAATGCACTAAAACTTCATAACTCATCAAATAATTGTTCAGATGTTATTTAATATAGTGTAATAATGCATATTATTATTATTAATGTACCCGAACAGTGTAATATAACTCCAAGCGTATGGAAATCAATAGTTATACCAACCATACATTTCAATTGTGTACTGTGGGGTATGTATACTATATATATATATATGAAAAGTTATTTAAAACATTATTTAATACTTTCAAAACCACTTTATAGAAAAAAATGAAGGTTATTAAAAATATATTAAAAAGCCTGTTTAAATTTAAAAGTTATATAAATATATAGTGACATTTTTACTAAGCTTTTGAAAGCTAGGAAAATATTATTTTTGCCTGTTATGGATAACTTTTTTTACACAAGAATTAAAAAAAAAGTGCCCTTATTTAAATTTTTTTTAAACTACTCAAATGAAATTGTTCTGTTAATATTGTATATAGAAGGAAATATAGTATCACTTTTACTTATTTTTAATTGCAATAAACAAAATTGAAATAATATCGACTTTTCTATTCGTCCAAACATTAGTTTATTCTGTATTTAACATTATTATTATTATTTTTTTTTTCTTCATTAATAAAAGTTCCTTTTGTAATATGCTTATACTTTTGCAAGTTATTGTACATTTAATTATTCTTTTATATGCCGTTGACTGTACTGGATTATAATTACTAAATAAACGTAGAAATGAACGTTACATACATATAATATAGAATGAGAAAGAGAGAGAGAGAATAGTAAATGTTGAGCGCTTACATCAACATAGTAACATAAACACAATTACACTATTTTGTCCTATAAGTATTATGATCTGCTTTACTATTTAACACCTTTGTATACAACATCTAAATCCTCCCTAGATCTCTCTCTCTCCCACATTTTGATCCCACAGTATTAATCCAACATTGTCAAATTTTACAAATAAACATCAATATGCATTCACAATTTTAGTCATGTAATCAACAGTTAATTCTTATGTTTGCATATTTCTTTTTTTACATCAATTTGAGATATTATTATTTTTTTAATAAAAAAACACGTAATATATTATAATTTGTATTTTTATGAGCTTACTAATAGTAATATAATGATATTGTTTATATGATAGAGATATATAATTATGATTACAAAATTAAAATATATATATTTACGATTCTTAATTTAGATATACGTTTAAAAATATATTACCTCTCTCTCTCTCTCTCTCTCTCTCTCTCTGTTTTTAATGAAGGTGAAATTGTGTTTATTTTACAGCAAGCATGTTTACTCTCGGAGAAGTGACCTAGAAAATCAAACTTTTTTTGCTCTTTAATTACTTTTCTCTCGCCCTCTCCGACAAGCTTATTGACTCATTCCGATTTTTTTTTTCATAAGGCCACTATTTTGGCATCAAAAAGATATTTGCGTTTTGCTACTTTTCCTTTCAATGCAACTATTCTTTATTTAGAATGTTCCTACAAGAAAAAAGCACTCTATTATGATCAACTACTAATTATTGCTAAACCTCAAATAGCTAAAAAAAAAAAAAAAAAAAAAATACACATAATTAAAGCGTCATACATTTATGCAAATAAACATATTTTAGTTTTTTAATCAATATAAATTAAAATAATTAAAATAAATTGCAGAAACGCTATTTTGGTTTATCAGGAAATATATTAATCTTGATTAATATATATATACGTATCAATATTTATTTTAGTTCTGAGTTAGAAAATTAAAATTGTATTCATAATAACAAATTACATTTAAAAAAAATCTAATTGTAAGTTTTACTACTGAATGAGTTAATAAAAATGTTATTTTAAAGGTTATAGGAACTTGTTAATTAAACTTAAATTTTTAACTGTAACTACAAAAAAATAATAATAAAACCGAATATAATCAATGTTCACAACTTTTAAAAAATTAACCGTTAAAATTTAAGTTTGAATTAATGCAATAAAAAAATCTTTAATTTACTTTAATTTCCAATAGTCTGAAAAGTGTTTGTTTCTCTCTCTCTCTCTCTCTCTCTCTCTCTCTCTCTCTCTCTCTCTCTCTCTTCTCTCTCTCTCTCTCTCTCTCTCTGTCTCTCTCTCTCTGTCTCTCTCTCTCTCTCTCTTCTTATGTCGTTTAGTCTTTTCAAAAGCCGAAAACAGATAAAACTCGAAATATTTAAACGATTCGTAAAGCGATCAAACGTTTGTGAGCCAAACGCAATGATGTAAACCTTCGGCCTTCGATCAGTCAGTGTTAACTCTTTTATGATAATAATGTTATTAGTTTAATGATATTTCATCAAAAAAGGAAATTAAAAAAATTAACATATTTTTAAGTATAAATGCAACTGCTTATGTTTTTTGTTTCGATAATATACTTGCAAAATATTCTTAATAGCCAGATTAATATGTATAACAAAAAGCAACAAATTATGAAGAAAAAAAAAAAAGGTATAAATTCATAAATTGTAATGCAATAAAACTCTTATTGTTAGTATTTATACTAAAAGAATACAAAGTATTATGAATGATGATATCCATGCAAGAGAATCAATTTAATTAACAAAAGGAATTAAGTTAAAAAAAATTTGCGTCTACTTTTTTTCCCTTTTCTTTTCCAAAAATTAAATAAACTATAAACTCTTCTTATATACGTAATATAAATATTCATAGTAAAGTGTGGCATATCATCACGATAGAGATATTAGATAACAATAAAGGCTATAATATTTGAGCATTCAAATTTTCGCTTTTTCAGCTTCTTTTGTTAGATAAGAAGAGTGAGATGACTAGAAAGGTTTTCAAGAGGGCGGAAGAATATCTCTCTCTCTCTCTCTCTCTCTCTCTCTCTCTCTCTCTCTCTCTCTCTCTCTCTCTCTCTCTCTCTCTCTCTCTCTCTCTCTCTCAAGTGCGGCGTCACAAACACACCTTACCTTTTGGTTACATCACACGGATGTAATAGAGGAAACACAGTAAAATCTCCCTCTTGAAAATAAAATAAGAAAAAAATATGTTTCACTTACAGATGCTATCAAAATGACCATTTAATTTGATCGGTCGTTATATTGATGAATAATCATTATCATAGCTCTCCTATTCATTTTTTTTAACCCTACATATTCGCACTGACAAAAGAGCCAATAACGTCTTTTGTTGTGCATTGTGTGAAAAGATTATGAGGGGTGTCTGCTTTTGACAGAATAAAAATATCATGGTTTGAATTCAATATAAATAAGAGAGCAGTTCCCAATTAAGATATTATCAAAATATTATAAATGGAAAGAAAAAAAAATAAAACTAACAGACTTGATTTTATTAATGTTTAAAATGATATATTTGATATCATAAAATTTACTAATAAATTTCTTTCAAAAGTTAAAATATAAATATAAAAAATAAGCATTTTTGTTAATCGAATGCTATTTTTTATATTACGTCTCATAAATATGTTTTATTTCTTTATTTTAAAAAAAATGATGGCAGTTAAGCTTTAATTTGTTACTGTCTTTAATATTTTAAGCATTTAATAACATATTATTCTTCAGATATAATATTTCTGTTTGATTTCAACCCAATACATACTTTTACAGAATCTAATATTTCAACAATTCCTATCTTTACTGAGTATATTTTTTTCAATATATTTTATAAAGTAAATTTGATACTAAAAATAATAGTGAGTTACATTAATAATAATGTAATAACAAGACTTCTTCCTTGAAAAAAAATGACCTCAAAACTCCCAAATCTTAGTCAAAGTACGTGAAAACTAAGATTGTGGTTTATCTTAAAATATGCCTTTTTTTAGTGGTAATGTTTATTTAGTATTGATTGAGACTCGACGGTTTTAGTGAATATTATAATAATAATGATAGTTTTTGTGATGACATTAAACAACATTATTATATTAAAAATAGAACATTTTTGATGTCCCAACAAGAGTTACGAGGTTCTAAAAAGTTATAAGCTAAATATTTTTCCCTCATAAGCTCAAATGTATGGGATATAATATATTATATATATATATATATATATATATATATATATATATATATATATATATATATATATATATATATATATATATATATATATATATATTCCTCCTCTCTCTCTCTCTCTCTCTCTCTTTTTTTTTTTTTTTTTTTTTTCAGATGATGTAATTAAATTTCAATAAGATAGTTCATGTAATATTTATTTACCATCGACTGATATTATTACATTACCCCCACTCTGAATGCAGAGTGCACTGTGGTGAACTGAAGTCGCAAATAATTACCGACAGCAAACATGTGTGAGAGAGAGGCAGAAATACAGAGAGAGAGAGAGAGAGAGAGAGAGAGAGAGAGAGAGAGAGAGAGAGAGAGAGAGAGAGAGAGAGAGAGAGAGAGAGAGAGAGAGAGAGAGATAGGCAGAAATACAGAGAGAGAAGAGTGAGAATTGAAATTAAATGATGAACAACCACACATGCAAACACGACACTCGAATTTAATTAATTTGGAAACAATCAAATACCATATATGTCCCTTCATGCGTAACATTCACATTTTATATAATTATCAACAATTATGAAACATTACACTACAAAGTTGAAATTGTTGAAGTACGCTTTTATATTTAGATAATTTTAAACCTACACATTATAATTATGTAACATATTAAAGTTTTATATTATGATTAATGTATGTATTGTATACGTAACAAATCTTGTAAAATTACAAATAAATTCATAAAAATATTATTGATATAGTAAAATTTTAGATATGTATTGCATACAAATAAAAATATACAAAGTATAGAGCTATATAATTTATTGTATCAGTGATGTATCAATTATTTGTTTGTTTTCTATTTTTGCATAGAAAAAACATTAATGTTTTTTTAGTCTGGCATTTAATTATTTAAATTACATGTAAAATTAATTATAAAACCACAAACAATTCAAAACTATTTAATAAATAAATAATATAATGTTATATACTAAACACACACACACACACACACATTATATATATATATATTTATATATATATATATATATATATATATATATATATATATATATATATATATATTGATACACACACATTATATAAGTTTAAATATCTTTCACTGAGCATAAATAAATATGAGATTGTTCTCATTCAAACATAAAAAAGAACACAGTGCATAAAAAAAAACAATAATGTAACAATAAAAAAAAACGCAATTACATTTCATTAAAATCTGACCCTTTGACATTATATTAATAACATACAAATGATAATTAGTTGTAGGTAGTATATTTCATAATACAAAGCTGTAATTAATTTAATGTATATAATTATTTCAATATCTATCCACATGTTACTATCAAACAATTTTGTTATATATAAATATATATATATATATATATATATATATATATATATATATATATATATATATATATATATATATATATATATATATACATGCATGTATATATATATATGTGTGTGTGTGTGTGTTCATATATATAATTATATAATATGCAATGATACGCCAATTGCACTGCCTTAGGGACGAAATGCATTCTACCTGCAGAAATTGCATTGATGATATACCTCTCATGTATTTTCATGCATCAAGCCACACATGTGTCTATTTCTAAGCCTACAGAACCATTTGACACCCATATAAAACTAGCCTATAGACAAATGAGCAATTAATGATATCAAGACTATATTAGTAATAAAATATTTACCATCAATTTACATTAATCTAATGAAGAATAATATAATAATATAGCTTTACGTTTATTGGTTTTTGTTTATCTCTCAAAGCAACCTTGCTAATATAGTCAATATTTGATGAAAAATTATGAAATAACAAAGTTATTCAATGTATATTAGTCTCTAGGACGTCAAAATAAATCAATTAAAATATCACTATAAAAAACTTACTTTATAAAATGGCATCCAAAAAGTAAGAATTTAATCAGAAAATGATTCAAATTTTGATAAATTACTAACACTTATGTTAATATATTCCTTACAAAAAAAAATTGACTATTTTATATAAAATAGACTTGGACAAGGCTAATATCGATATACCATATGCTCGACTCTCATATATATGTACATGAGAAGTGAAGTGAAGAAGAAAAAAAAATTGTTTGACACCCTCAAATATTGTCTAGGCTATTGTCTAGTCAATGCAAGCCTCTTTGTATTCGCAATAACGAGGGCGTTCTATCAAACGTCAACACCGCATGTGCTTATACCCACCACAAAAAAAAAAAAGAAAAAAAAATGACAAGACTCTCAATTAGGGAGCCTGGGAAAATAAATATACTTCATAGCTTGTGTTTTTCTATACTCTTTATATTATGGAAAATATTAAAGACTTTATTGTATAACCTTGTTTAATATGTATCATAATATATGTCAACATTAATTTATTTTTGTTTTGAGTGATGTGGGATATAAAATGTTCGTAATTTTAAAGTTACCTAATAATATATATATATATATATATATATATATATATATATATATATATATATATATATATATATATATATATATATATATATATATATATATATATATATATATATATACACCGAGCCCAAGGTGTAGTGGTTAGCGTTGCTGCCTACTGCTCGGGAGATCCACGGTTCGCTTCCCACCTGGGGAGGGCGTGGCTTATCCTGAGAAGTGGTGGCATTTACGCTGACTGCACGCGCTTTGGAGCATTCGGGAGATACTGTTCAGGTAACTGACCAGTATCGGCTGTCTTCTCCAAGGTTTCTATGGTTCCCTTGGACGGGTAGGTAAATACCGAGACAGTTCCCATTAGGCCACAGCCGCCAAACCTTCCCTTCAACCCTTCATCCTACCTCCTATCTCCCCCGTACTCGAATGCTATAGCATTCTGAGGAAATTGACAATTCCATAAATAACCTTCAACAAGTGCATTCAGTGCATCTTGATTGTAAGGAGAATGGAAGTATAGTGGCAAAAAAAAAAAAAAAAAAAAAAAAAAAAAAAAAAAAAAAAAATATATATATATATATATAGGTACAGTCGATTTCATACAAAATTGAATTCTATTTGCAAATAACATGTATTTAAATGGAGTTTTGCGTCAACTGAAATCTCCATTGATAGCATTGTATGGCCATAAGCTCATAGATTTTTTTATTAAAAAAGAAAAAATTCTGTACATATGAATACTGTAGGTAATGCAGTAATGACTAATAAAATCACTGAATATAAAAGTTGCAATATACCAGAATTATTGTTATATAATATATATTATTGTTATTATATTATTCTTAAATCTTTCAATTATATACCCATTATCTTAAAATATAAAAGTATACATTTATAAAATAAACGTAAACAAAAATTTCAAAGAAAGAAATGTTTTATTTAGTGTTAAATTTGAATGTCAATTTAAAAGGTAAAAAAACAAACTAATATGATAAAATAAATGTTTATAAATTTTTCAATATTTCACTATATATTTTGTACTGAATGATTAAATTTTTGGCAAGGCAGCAAAAATTTACTTTATATATATATATATATATATATATATATATATATATATATATATATATATATATATATATATATATATATATATATATATATATATATATATATATATAATTTTTTTTTCTCAATTCAATAAAAGCGATTTGTAAAGTTGTCATTAATAAAATTGATTTATGTGAAGTTACGAAATATTAATGCTGTAATAAATTGTCTAGCTTTAGATCAGTGGGTTACAATATGGAACCAGAACTAGAAAAATTCTTTTGATATTTCAATTTTACTCGGAGAAATAATGATAAATGTTTGTTTGTAATTTACTTCTGCTTTACAAACTTTTGAGCCCCCTTTTTTTTAAGTTCTTTTAACAACAATAGTGGTTATACTCTGAATGGAGTTAAATTTGTGCAAAAATAAACACTTTTTGCTTCTTTATTTACTTTTCATAGAAGTGAAATTAGTTTTATAAAAAAATTCTGTTATACGCGGTATAAGATGGTTATGTAATTCTATACTGGTTATATTTAATGTTCAAATTAAGTTTCTCCATATCTGAATGTTAGCATTGCAGTAATAATAAAATTTTATAATACAGTTACACGTTTAATAAGAATAAAAATATTGAAGGAAAATTTTTTTTTTTTTGCAGCACAATAAAGAAAATTTCTTTAAATATGGTTAAAATTGACTTTTTTTTCTTTTTTTTTTAAAGATCAAGAAAATATAATACTTCTTTAATTGAACTCTTTCGTGTATATTTCTCTATTCACATTTGATATAAAAAATAAACTTCTAAAAAATATAAAACAAAATAACACATTTTAAACATGTAACAAATACCTTTAAAAAGAATTATAAACATTCTTAAAGAATGCCAATTAGTTTTATTTTAAAATTCTAAGAATGCCTGTAATAACTTTTTAAAGTTTTGAACCTTATATATACTCACACACACACACACACACAAAAGCTATGACATGAAAATGAAAACATTGGACATTTTTACTCTTGAAATTAATTGAACTTGAAAAAAGTTAGGACATATTTTTAGTTTATTTTTGTTTTCTGTTTATATCAGCAGTAATTTGCTGACTTAACACAGAAGAACCGTGACGTTGCGTTACTTTTTTTTTTTTTTTTTCTAAAGTACAAATTGTTTTTTATCTTTCCTTTTGAGCAATTCTTATTCAACAGATTCTCTGCTTTTTATTGAAGAAAAAAATGGTTTCTAAAAATCAAAGACTGCAGGCATCACGCAGTATTTGAAATGAAGAAACTAGGTTTAGAAAAAAGAAAGAGAGAGAGAGAGAGAAAAAAGGGAAAAAAAGTAAAGACACATTTCCACTATGTATATATAGTGTAGAAATGAAGATAAAAAATCATGTAGTGAACAGCCTGTGTAATTTATCCCTCTTGCAAGTCGTTTCTTTGTTGCGGCAGTGCAAAGTGTATTGGCGAGAGGCCAAAATGAGTTTCTCTCTCTCTCTCTCTCTCTCTCTCTCTCTCTCTCTCTCTCTCTCTCTCTCTCTCTCTCTCTCTCTCTCTCTTGCTGTCTATTGATAAACACTCCATCAGTCACAGTGACATACAATCAAACTGAGAGAAAAACGCAGTTGAATGCAGTAGCATCGCAAAATCATCTTTAAATTCACATTAAATGAAAATAAATTATATCTCTGGTTCGTTATACACTGAAAAAAAATTATTCTTAAAATTCAAATATAACTTCTTTTTTTTTGTACCTCGAACGGTAAAAATAATTAAACACACACAGAAAGTAGAGACTGAAGAATAAACTATGGTGGTTTAACCATACTTTAAAACCACTTTTCATCACTGAAAAATAAATCTCTTCTGCATGTACAGTGAACTTCCAACAACAAAATAATCATGTGATAGCAGCACAGTTCTCTTGGTTGTATGTATATTGTAATTTGTTACTTTTTTTTTTTCGTGTACGGTAATAAAAAGTTAAACATATAAAAAGATGAAACTTACAATACCTGATATTGACTTATACACTTTAAAATACAAGTATTTATAACCTCTATACTAACAGTCTATATTGGAAAGAGAATTAAATATATAATATACAATTCTCTCACCAACTTCATCTCTTATTTGAATAATATATATAATAATATTTGTAAATAAATATATATATATATATATATATATATATATATATATATATATATATATATATATATATATATATATATATATATACATATATATCATTAATTTAATACAGTTTCAGATAATATATGTATATATATATATATATATATATATATATATATATATATATACACACACAAAATTTATTGTGAAGTGATTTATCTAAGGATAGTTTTTGTTGCATAATCAAGCAATTACTCTGTACACGTGCAATTAGACTCTCTCTCTCTCTCTCTCTCTTTCTCTTTCTCTTTCTCTCTCGCCTCGCGTGGACTCTACTAATGAGACGTCACAAATAATTATCAAACTACTTCTCTACGCTAATTTCTACAACTTTTTGTTACTTTATTTAGCAAGAATAATTACAAAGCAAGCAGACCAGATTTAATTTAATACAAAACAAACTATAATATTTTGTATTTGTATAAGTTAAAATTGTATATTTATCTAAAATTTAAATATTGTATATTAGTATATAAAATTAAAATTTAGTATTGTATACCAACCACTTTCTATAAGCTAGAGCAATTTAAAAAAAAATATATATGATAATACATTGATTTTTATATTATAGTGTTATTTACAAAATAACTTTTGGGAATTGCTGTAAAAATATAAACATGAAATTGAGAGTTATTAACTTTTCTGTAATTATCAAATCAAACCCAATTCTCATGCTCAATTTTCATTATTGAAATAGTTTCATAAATTGAACATATTTTTCTCTTGATGAAGTTCTTAAATTATGTAAACTTACTATTAATGTAACCTCCAAAATTTGTACAATTTATCAAACTCACAAAACTTTGATTACATGATTTTAATTTTATTAAAATTACATGATAAATTTTCAAATGACATGCTTTATATTATTAACTGTATTAACAGATATAATATGGTCTATGATGAGATAATGTAGACATTATAATTATATTTTTAAAACATTTCATGTAATTACTTTAGGCATGATAATAAAATAAACAATTACAATGATTGTGTTAAATGCTGTTATAATTTTTATGTTGGCAATTTTTTAATTATTAATTTGATAATTTTTTTTTGGACCAATAAACATATCTCTCTCTCTCTCTTTCTCTCAAAAATTAGATTTACAATTGAAAATCATAAAAAAAGCATATTTTTTTTTGTGTGGTATATAGTCAATCACGTGATGTTTAATCACAAATTTTACGAGTCGAATTACAAGCTCGGGTAATAAAGTCATGACCTATATTTTTGTCCTCTTATTGCGTTTACTATTATATAGCTTTATATATATACTGACTTGACTTTAAAGAGTTCTTGTAATTTATTTTTAATGTCGAACATCAAAAATTAATTGCGAAAATAAAATTTTTGTTACTTGCAGTAGATAAAACATGTCATTATATTTGATATCTATATTGTATAAGTTTATAACGTTAAAATAATATACAAGAATTTTTCTTTTTCTTTATTGCAATGAAAAAAAAAATCTTACATTTTATATATATATGTGTGTATATATATATATATATATATATATATATATAATTTATACAGATAAAAAGTTATTTTAAATTCATGTAACTGATAACTCATTGTGAATTTAAAAGTCTTTAAAATATTTTTATATTTCAGTACAAAATAATACTTACATATATGTATAATAATAGACACAATAATATAAATATATATATATAATATAATAATCATACTAAAAAAAATCCATCCTTATTTTTCAAAGAAAAATTGAAAAAACTCAGCTTAGTGGCTACAGTGTATGGTATGGTAATAATACTTTAAACTACATTATAGTTCCTTAATCATAGAGTAATGAGTGTTAAAATTATCGAATAAATAAAATGAAGCATTAAGTAAATCATTTGAATAACTTTTTTTTTTTTTTTTTTTTTTTTGCTAATTACACCAAAATGTATAATATACTTTTATACTTCAAAATATACATACAGTTAGAAATTTGGTTATCACATGCATGAATTTATTTTAGAGTCATTTATCATTTACATATTCAAAAAATTTAAAATATTATACTCTAATATATTTATTATACTTTAAATAACTAATGCTATAATATTAATCTTATATAAATAATGTAAAAAAATAAAATAAACATATAATAAAATGTTAATTATGTTATTAGGTATTTTAATATACTCTAATGCAATACATCATGAGATATTTGAGCTATAGCACGCAAACTATTAAGAATTTCTTGTATACTCTTTTTTATTTAATACGCTAGGAAAAAATAAATAGTATAATATATAAAATATACGGGGAAAAAATGAACATGCGAAAAGATAGAACACAAAGGATGCTTTTAGCATATTGCTATAGTGAAGTAGGGCGTATAGTATAACTATAAAGAAGTAGAACGGCGACTATTAACAAAAGAAACAAAAATAATTGTTGTTGTCCATAGATATTAAGATCAATCAAAGAAAAATAAAGTATACTCGCTCTTCAGTCTTATTTTTATATTACAGTACTTTTTTGTTTATAATATCATTTTATTATTGTTATTATTATATCTTTATTTTATATTTAATTTCAAATAGTTTTAAGAACAATTTTGTTTATTGGAAAAAAAATTTGCTGGAGGCAAGAAAGAATGTACTATAATAGAAAGTTTTTTTTAAATCTTTTTAATTGTAAAAATTGTAGACAAAAAATTAATATGGTCTATTTTCAACATCATAATACTATCAAGTAAGATGATGGCTAAATTTAACAAACCACAGTTTAAAAAAAAATGTATAAAAAAACCAAAGCCAATTAAATGAAACTAAATTTTTGAGACGTAACATAAATTCTGTTAGTTTCAACATAACATAATGTTAACTTGGAAGACATAATATTTGAACATATTTTTACATACTCATACGAAATGATAGGTCAATATTATAGTTTAGATGAAGTTAGCATGATGTGAAGCGAGTGTAAATGAAAACATGACAATGCACAATGTAGCTCATCAATCACCACATGCAATGTGAATCATGTGACCGCTGTACGTCATGTATCATTTCACTATCAGTGTCATCTCTCTCTCTAATACATACATTGACACCACATACAGATTGCCTAGGACTATACCACTCAATGAACTTAGACTTCTAGATTAAATGATGCACAAAAACATGGGTCAAAAACTAACGGATGTTACAAGCAAAAGAAGAAAAAAATACTAAAAATAAATAATGAGATTTACTAAAAGCGATGTAATGGAAAATGAGATTTATGAACATATTTTCAGTACATTGCAACTTTTTATATGACACTCCTTTTTTTTTTTCTTTTTTTTTTTTAATATATATAACTCCAACTTCAACTTTTTTAATTTTATTTTATTTTTTTTTTTTTTTTTTTTTTTTGCATTTAAGGAATAGTCAATAGACCAGAAGAAAACATAAGCATTTATATCACAAAACACTTGATGGGACTTAAATAACTTTAGTTTGTCTCAAAACCCAACTGTAGCTCCGTAGCAGTGATCAGAAAAATTTCAATTTATGCAACCCGCACAACATTTTTGACTAATTTTTGCGTGTTTCTGACGTCAGAAACATGAATAGACACGCAAATTTGCTAACTTTACAGTATGTTTATGCTCTCTTGTGGAGCTACATTAACATTCTGGTGAAGATTCCATTTCGTGTTTATTCATTAAAAAGCACATGTTATTTTATGTGGTGTATGGCTTTAAAACACACCATAAAAAAATCCTATATTTTTTCAAAGTTTAGTGAAACATGAAATTTACTGCATAAAAACAGTACATTATTATTCATTTTGATATTTTGTTTAAATTCTTTCAAAAAAGAAATAATAATTGTTGTTTCAAAGTTAACATAAACAGTTGATTTTGCCAGTCAATGCAAATCCAATGGACATATTTCAAAACAAAACTTTAACATTGCTAAACCTGCTTATTATGCTACTTTGTTAAAGCACTGTTTTGCCCCTAAATTAATAAAATTAAATTAAAATATGAAAAATTACATAAAATTATCCCAAATAAATTACAGAGCAGCAGAAAGATTAAATTAGCTAAAATTTAGTATATATAGAAAATTATAGGAAAAACCCCTTGGAACTTAATATAATTTTTTTCTTTTATTTTTGTTATAAATATATGAGGGTAAGAATCCAGTTATATTTCATTTAATACTGTATAATAAAGATATAGTACGACTCCTCTTACAAATTATTATAAGAGAGTTGACCAATTTAGTAAACATGGTTTTTCATTTAAACTACGTCATATTTGAATTATAATTACATTTTATGCAGATGGAGAGGAGAGAGGGAGAAAGATAATATCCTGGCGATTAGGCGGGCAGCACGATCTCTCTCTCTCTCTCTCTCTCTCTCATACATTGTTCCACTCAAACAATTCCCTGGCTACTCATATATACCTTACTAAGCTTCTTAACTATAACATCATCCACTTTTAAATATTATACATAAAAATAACATAAGTTAAAGGATGAATGTACTTTTAGTAAAATTGTAGTTAAGTTTTTCACTTCCTTTAGGGATGTTATTAGAATACTTGCAATGATTAAGTTTCTTTTTAACATATGCATGTGTTATATTTACGCAGTATTTTGTAAGCTTTCTATGCTTACACTATTTAAATACTTAAAATAACATAATTTTATATAAAATATAATTTAAAGGTTAAACTTTGCTTTTTATTGTTTTATAGATATTGAATCGAAAACGTTGTTTGTTTTTTCTGTGATGAAAAATTGTAACAGTATATTTTGATATTGAAAGTAATTTTTTAACCTCTAAAAACATTCCATTTATCTTAAACTTAAACATACAAGGTTGTAAATCTAACAGATCAATTGGATAAATGGATGAAATTGCTCTTGGACAAAAGTTGAATAAACGACATAAAGAAACATGAATTGCACACAAAAGACCCAGGTTGTGGAGATCAATCGTTAACCTCTCTTTCTTTCTTTCTCTCTCTCTCTCTCTCTCTCTCTCTCTCTCTCTCTCTCTCTCTCTCTCTCTCTCTCTCTCTCTCTCTCTCTCTCTCTCTCTCTCTCTCTCTCTCTCTCTCTCTCTCTCTCTCTCTCTCTCTCTCTCTCTCTCTCTCTCTCTCTCTCTCTCTCTCTCTCTCTCTCTCTCTCTCTCTCTGTCACCTCCTACATTAAGAGAAATATCGCTCAGAGAAACTGAAAATGATAAGAAACGTATTCTTATATTTATATTGATATATTGGTTAAATGCCAGCCCCTTTCTCTCTCTCTCTTACTTGCAGAAAAATAGGCATCAATATATGAAGCAATAGAAAAAAGATGATGGTTTGGAGCGGAGATGAGAGCAAGCTTTGATGGATGGTGCTCTAAGGAACAAGGGGTAGGGGAAGATAAGGGAGCGGGGTGAACTCACAAGTGATAAAT
This sequence comes from Ecdyonurus torrentis, assembly GCA_949318235.1. NCBI lineage: Eukaryota > Metazoa > Arthropoda > Insecta > Ephemeroptera > Heptageniidae > Ecdyonurus > Ecdyonurus torrentis. The sequence continues at coordinate 21,892,602 of OX439131.1, forward strand.
AAGGGGGTAAAACCATTGCTTTCATGTCTATTTACCAAATATTATCTGTGAATATAAATAAATAAGTAAATAAATAAAATTATTTTGAAAAATAAGAAGAAAGTATATTATAATGTTTATAAAAATAAAGGTGTTGATTGATTAAGCAAATAATTGATCGATTATGACGGATTGTGATTACAAAAAAGTATGGAACATTATAAAATTTTCCATAAATGTATCATAAATTACATGTTTAATACTATGGTCTTTGTTTAGCTTTTGTTACGTTTAATATCGATTTCTTCATTAAACTAATGTAAACTAACAGTTAATTATTTAAATTCCCTCTTTTACCCGGTTCAATGAGAATATTAATGAGTGTGAAACATAATAATAAAAATATGTTGTTTAACATACCAGAAACAAGAAAAAATGTTAAATAATTAAGTATGAAAGGAAATAGAATACGTTTTCAGCTTTTTAGAGTCTAAAAATATACCATGAAAAGTTTTTTTGTGTACTACTGTTCTCTCTGTATTGTTGTAATATAATAATACTATACCCAGCATTGGAAGAGAAGAAAAGTGTAAATTCGAGTTGGAATGAGAGAAAGAGTAAGAGAGAGAAGTTGTTTCTCGCATTTTTTGTGACTTAAAATGAGAACTTCAAAGCGCGTCTTCACATTATATTTATATATTTCTCTGTGTGTGTCTCTAACTTGCAAGCCTTTGTATTTCTTAAGATTGGTTTAGTGGGACTCTAAGTTGTCAACGAGACCTAAGTGTTTCATTGTGACGTAAAAATAGTCGAGAGAAAAAAAAAAAAAGCAAAATGTCTCATTGATCTTATACTTTGAGAAATTCGGCTGAAGACAAAAGCTTATTATTTATAGTACAGCGGAATGTTCAGGGAGTGTGCTTGCTTATGTGACAAGACCAATGACCCATGAAATGAAGCGCGCTCAAGCACGCGTTGGAAAAAAAAAAAGAAGGAAAAATTACGCTTCTCAATGGTCTGTAACAGAAAAATGTCACCCTCAACATTATTAAGAACACTTTTACTGTGTAGTGAATTTTTTTATAAATATATAACTTTTTACGGTACTTTAAGAAAAAAAAACCTATAATAATATGGCATTAAATTATTTTTAATCAATCTACATAATGTTGATATTGTGCATAATTTAAAACAACTTTAAATTTTTTCATCTACACATTCTATATTATAAAATATATTACTGTATTATATGCCTACAGATTGTAATTTAATTCCAATTCAAAGTGGTTTTGGTTGTATACATCACTTTGTTTTGTCCTTTCAATATACGTAACTACTTTTTAATCAACAACATAAAACCTCAATATAATGAAACTATATAAATGAAATGCAACTTGTATTTTGAAAATAAGAAACAATTAATCAAAGCAAGTAAATAGAGAAAATTGTGTTCGAAAAATGACTGAATCTTTATAGTAATTGCAACAGTATAAATAAAATATTATCAATATATCATATTTCAATATCATGCTTTAAAATATTTCATGATTTTTTTTCTCTTTAATTCATTGCCATAAAAATATATTACACCACTATATAACCCACTTGTATTCGTCCATTTGCAAAACATAAAAAATAGTTGGTCTATTTTTTCAACTGCCGTGGAATTTATGCCTGCATGGACTATAAAATCCAGTGAATTTTCGTCTCAAAAGAAGAAGAAAAAAAATCTACAGTTTTTTTCCTCTCCATTTGATTGCGCTTAAGTTGTTTGCTTTTTCTTTCTTGTTTTAGTTGCAAAAATCTTTCTTTTTTTATTCCTCAAGTACTTTAACTAAATCACTCGTAAGAAATTCCATCAGTATTTTTTTTTTCTTTCTTTTGAAAGAGAGTAGGAGAAAGAAAAAAAAATTGTATAAGTATGATCCTTTTTTGAAACAACTTTGTTTGTGTTTCATAGAATTAATAAAAAATTATGCACCCATTTTCAAGAGAAAAAAAAGTTAACTAAAATTTATGACTAAATTAATATTTATTTAAATAAAATATTATTATTTAAGTCAATTTTGGTTGCGTATATTTAATGCGTATTATGTATTGTATATTATATTATAAAAACAAACTTTTAACATTAACACAGCAATAAGATTATATAGCAAATTTTTAAATATCTAGAGAAAGAATTTAATTTGAAAAAATGTTATTATACATTACAAGTAAAAATTATAAGTGATCATCATAGTGTTCTTTTAATTATCACAAAGAAGTTTCACAGTTTTATGTATATTATATGGCTCATAAGAAAAGCTCCGTACTATCTACGCAGAAATAATGTTAGAACCATGGATATACATAGAATAAATCATAGTTAAAAAAAAGAAGATTAAAAAACAATATATATTATAATAATAAAAAATATCATATAGAAACTTTTAAAAATCTTTAATATACAAAATTGAGAAATTTGTTTCAATTTACTCTTACATCAATGCTAATAATTTTTATTCAAAAGTTATTATATATATACAGGAATATGACACCCTTTTAAAGCCATACTTTATTCTATATATAATATTACATAATATATATAAAGAACCTTATAATATAAATTATATAGCAAAAAGCTAACTCATATGAGCTTTTCATAATATATCAAAAAATTGAAAATCATTTAACATTGATAATGAAATATTACATCATAAAATTGCCTATATCTAGATTGTTTTAAACTATAAATACATATGTTATTTGATACAAATTAAATACAATATGTATAAATATATATATATATATATATATATATATATATATATATATATATATATATATATATATATATATATATATATATATATATATATATATATATATATATATATTCCATGTATATTATATAGCTCTCGTATTATAAACACAAATTATTATTTCTATAATTGTTTATTTTAGTAATACCATCTATATATTATTATTATTATTTGCTGTTCATAGGGAGTAAAACAATTTCCCATTGTCTGATATTCTACATTCTTTTGTTTACCCTCTGAATTTGATAACAATATTACAAACTAAAATAAATATAGAAAATGTTATCATAGCTGCCCATGAATAAAGTTTAGTTTACATAAATATAAAATTTTAAACATTAAATTATTATTAAAATTTATTTTCTATTGTATTTATATACGTATTATAATATGGTTTAAATTATATAAATATTATAATATATTTATATAAAAAAAATGCATAATTACCATTATATTGTTCAGAATTTTATTATTTTATGTATACAAATGTTATCATAATACTGGCTAGTGGCTAAATATTAAAACTATAATGAAATGATGCAAAGTAAACTTTGAAACTGGGTTTAAAACTGTATACCTCATAAATGGCAAATAAAATTGAAAACTTTCATAATGATTATAACGTAGAATAGCTGTGAAAATATGAAAAAGGTGTAAGAAAAGGAAGAAATTGAGTTTTTTTTTTAGCACAACGATAGACTTTTGTGCTATAATCAGGAAACATAATATTTTTTTATATCTCCTTTTCTATATACATACTTTTTATTTATAAATAGACTGCATAATAATGTGTCTGTTTGTGTATCCCAAATGGTAAAAAGCTCATTATATATGACCATGAAAAAAGTTTATAATATATTTCAATACATTATTTTATTTCCCATTGAAAAAAATAAAATTGAAAAACTTGGACAAAAGCTATCAATTTATATATAGATGAGTGATTTAATGTCACAGAATCATTGCTTTGTAGGTAAATAAATAAAGAAAAGAACAACTGATTTTATTTTACTATAATATAATCTATTATTAATGCTGCAGATATTTGCATTTTTACTTCTGGTGCACTCGAATGCACTATATGAATTGCATTGTAATGCAACGAGCTGTAGTTGAATGATGAGGATAATTAGTGATTTTCATTGTTCACAATTGAATGCACTTTTGCAGTGGTGTCAATACGTTCACTATTTAATTCCTTCATATATATTAAAATAATTGTTTTGTTGTTTTGTTTTCTCCTTTTTATTTGTATTTATTTATTAAAATTCTAAAACACGTACACTTAATTAGAATACTTTTAATTTAGTTTTCAATTTATAAAGCTTATACAGCTACCTTTTTTAAATTCTGAATTAATAAATATTTCATTTTACTTGTTTACTTGTGAATGTTTTGAAAATACAATTATTTATTTTTATTAAGAGGTACTTTTTTATGAGTCCGTCCATTTTTATGTCTTTATTTATTTTTAATTGGGAAAAGCGTGATATTTTTTATTAATATTTTTTTAAAATAAATAATGATAAAATTGATTATTTATAACTATATAGAATTATTTTAAAATGTCCTTGTATTATTCGTCACAAATTATAAAGATGCTGTTCTCCAATAATTTTATTACGATTACTTCCATAGCATTCTTTACATGTTTGATTTTTTTTTTATAATTTAATAAAAGTTCATTGACAATTAATGAAGGTGCAAAAAAATTGTTAAGTGCTTTTTTAACAACTTTTTTTTTTTTTATCTACGTGCAATTTCTTTGTTCTACAGAATTAAATTGAACTTTTATTTTTTAAATTAAATTTACTTTAGATGTAAACAAAATGTACATAAATTAAAGTAAACTTATTTTATCTAAAAAGGGTGGGGGGTTCATTACACACAATAAAATTAAAATCACTTGTTCTATAGAAAGGTATTTTTTTGCTTTACTGTTGAAAATGAAAGGACATGAAACTGTCTAATGAAACAAGTATAAATTAATACAGAGCTTTTGTAGTTAATAATGAGAGTGATATTTTTAAAAGAGAAAGATGAAGAAAAAAAAATTAAATGTCAGTTGATGATGTTGTTTTAAGTATAATTAAGAACGACTTATGACTTCATTAACGACAAAATGAAGACAATAAAGACAGGTAATTTGGAAAAAAAATTCCAGCTTTTGAAAGCACATACAAATTCTATTTTCTAACGTAATGTTTGTATAAAGTATATTTTTCATTTTTTTTTTTTTTTTTTTTTTATTATGATTTTTTTATATAATAAAAAAACAACCTTAAGAACATAGAAAATTCCCTTGGATTAAAGTATATTTAATATTTATAAAATTACTACAAAAAATATCTTTTATGTACCGAGTTTCAAAGTAGATTATTTATGTATTACAATATTCTTTATAATATTATGACTTTTTTTTTTCAAACAAAAGCAAAACAATATAGATCCTTAAAATTATTCTTGGTATTTTGAAATAAATCTACCGTCTATTCCACATGATAGATTTTAAATTTGCTTTTATAGATATAAAGAATAAATAAAAAAAAAAGGTAGAATAAAAAACATTAAATGTAATATAAAAGAATGTATTATACCATGAAAATAAATATGTGCTACGAATTTCTATTATTATTATTATTTTTTGAGAGAATAAAGAAATAAACATTTATTTTTATTTGATGTAATATTATTTTGACGTTGGGTTATTTTTTTATTTTTTATTTTAAGCTTTTTTTTTTTTTTTTTTATTATGATACACTGAGAAATAATTTCATGTTTTAGTAAATTGAAATTTATTGGAATTTCAAGCTTTAAACCTTTACCGAGTTGAAACGGTATTTTCAAACATGTAACAACAGGAAAAACAAAAGCAATAAAGACTTTTTACTTTTAAGTGAGATCACGCGTTAGTAAACAACCTGAGGTGCGCAGATTATCGAATACATCGACAGTAGTATACGGATTTTCTATACACTCTGTAAATCAAAATCAGATTTTTACTAAAGTAGAAGGAAACAATTTTTTTTATGCACTTGGTTTCCCTCAGCAGCCATCAAATTGCGAATGTGAAGGCTATAGCAGTTACTTTCAAATCTTTATTATTTTAAAACATTATTTTTCAAACCGGAGGATTCATTATACAAAAATTAACATACTATAGCAACATAGTATAGCAAGGCAATACTATAGCAACTACGATCCTAAATTATTGTTTTGTCATCAAATTCTCACTACAAGTCATACACGTTATATTAAAGGTATAATTACTTAGGGACCCCTTATTTCAATTTCATTTCTTTCCGTGTGATATTGATTGAATGTGATGTACGCACATGGACAACACTAGTGGGGTATACTGTAGTATAGCAGCTAGGGTGCTTGTGATAAGAGTGTTTGACCCTAACATAAAAATCACCCCCGAATCTCAAGTAGTGACCGGGCAGAGAGAAATTGATATTAGGGGGAAGACATACACATATACACGTCTTGTAATAATCGAGATGCTGACAAATTCCAATATACGCAAATAAATAAACATTATTATACTCACAAAAATATACAAAAGGGAGGAAAAATATATTCCATTTTCACTCCCTATAAATATATTTTCCTTAAACTAAAATACATTTGGAAGAAGAAAAAAACATCTATAGTATGTATTGACGCTATTGCTTTATTTGATTCCAGTTTTCCTCTTTCAAAAATTTTACATAAAATTCTCGTAAGAACATGTTTTTTTTTTTTTTTTTCTCAAAAACTTTTTATAATTTAACTTTTTATTTAACACACAAATATTTCACAGTTTTAAAAGCAGACTATTTTTCAGTGTTCATTTAATTACTTTTTTCATTTCATTTTTATATACCTTCATGATTTTAAGCTATATTTTAATTTTCTGTCATATAAAAAAATTTATCATATAATTATATATATTTTTTATATATTTAAATAAGTTTTTAACTCAATATAGATAACAAGTTTTATTTTAATGCATAATCATGAATAATAAGGTAATAAAAATTATGTTAAAAGCTTGCATAATTAGAATTTAATAATAAAAATATTATATATTATTATATAAAAAAAATAATTTTAACAAAAAATACTGTGTGCATGGTATTAAAATATTTTAAAATAATTAAATTTTTGCCATTATGGTGTGTAAACAAGTTGCATATAAAAAAAAAGTTAACTAAAAATGTGATGACGAGTTTAGTTTTTGGCTTGTTGCTTTGCTGCATGGTTCCATACCTTGTGTTTTATGTGTTTTTCCACTCACTGAGCAGGTACAATACAGTGTATAATAATACACTACCATAGAGTGTACACAAAACAACTCTCACTCACTCTCTCTTTCCAAAACTATATACCTTTATCTTTATGACTTAAAGTTTGGACATAATTTTTTTTTTCACAGTATAGTTGTGAATTTTAACAGATAACTTTGATGTTAAAATATTTAATATATTTTGAGTGTTATCAAAATATGCATGAAACTTTTAAATTTAATTTGTCATTGTTATACTAAGTTATTATATCTACACAATAGCTTACTCGTACCTAATTTTAAACTTGTTATATTATTGAGAAGCAAATTTTTCCACTTCCAAATTATGTGGGATTTAATATTTTGTTAAATTTGAAAATTGAACGTTGCATTGACTTTAATTTGGTTGCAATATACATATAATTTAATACCATCCAGCTCCATCTTAATGATTTTAATATAAGGTATAAATATAATAAATCTTTTATCATTCAAATTCAACTCGAATTTTTCCCATAAGCATAACATTACAATATTATACATTAAACATAAACATATGAACTGTACTTAAAAAAACTTCTTCTTTTTTTATTATTATTAATTTCCACACGGTACAGTACATACTCCAACCAAGACATAGCCTTCGGTTCAATTGATTTCAAAAAATTCACTATAGTAAATTATACATTAAATAAAAAAGGACAAAAACAATATACAGTAGTTTCATATATATATTTTTAAAGTTCTTCAAGTTCTTCAAGTTTTTTTTTTTTTTTTTTTTTTTTTTTTTTAATGTAAATAGAATAATAATAATAATGTATAAAAGAAAATTAACTCATTAATAATTATACGAACATTTTAAAGTCTTAAATTTTTCGTCAATTTAAAATATTATAATAACATGAGAGAAGATTTAAAAATTCTACAATTATTTTTATTTTAAATAAGCAATGAAGGTTTTCTTTGTAAGATAAACTTAGAAGAAAAAAAACTATAAAAAAGTAATAAAAGTCTTAAATTTTTAATTAAAAATTATTAAAATTTTCATTAGTTTAAAGTAATAACAAGATCAACACATTGTAGAGCCGCAAAATTGCTTTTGAAATTTCTGGTGTGAAGCTTTTTTTTTTTTTTTCTTTTTTTTTTTTTGTAAATTACTCTTTCTAAACATGCAAGAGAATCATTATACAGAGAAACGTACGCTATGTAAATTTCAATTTTAATGACAACTCAGATTTTTATGAATATATTTTACATGAATTTCATAAAATCAGTAATGAATCTAAATAATAATGACTTTTTTATATAATATTATGTATATTAAATTGTATTCCATTTTATAAGTATAATTATTTTAAATATGATATATATACATTTTATTACTTAAAAAAATTACTTGTATACGTACATATTTATAACAGATAAGTGTTATTTTATGTGCTATAAAATGGCAAGTAACTTATTTAAAATTAAAACTTTAAATTACATCAAATTTGTGCATTGCTGGAATAAGATAAATATAATTTAAACTTATTTTAAGTGAGTTTTTTTTTTTTTGAAATTTATGTAAATATAATTAAATAATTAGTTTTAAAATTTAAAGATGTATAACTAGTGTCTACAGGCTTTAAATTTTCCTTAAATTTGTGTATAATGTAAAAATGTGCTCACAAGGAGGATTACTAAAAGGCAAGTGAGTCGTAATTAGTCTCCGGTCTTGCTTGCTCACTTCAGAACACAGAATAAACAGCAACGCCAGCCAAGTAGCAAATTAAACTATTCATTAACTTTGCACTTGGTCATTATGACCAGCTGAGAGAACGAGAGACTATAGAGCAAAACAAACTAATTACAACAGCGAAATAATGTACCTAGTACATCTTCCGTTTATTTACATTTTATAGTTCATGGTATGTATACACTAGAAAGTAATAGTAAATACAAATGTTAAAACGGCAAAATATTTTTAAGAAATTTTCGTTTTTATATTATATACGTGTGTCTATATGCCTGATTATTGAATTGAACGTTTTAATTTTAAATAAACTTCTTTTTAATGGCTCATAAAATAAAGTTCAAAAATAAACAACGATATGTATCTAATTTATGACAATTCATTATATTTTCTAGCACAGTACCTTAGATCACGTAACCAAAGAAACGAGTAGAAAAACTTACCTATAAAAACAAAAAGAAAACATGTTTAATGTATTATGTATAAAAAAAATCTTTATTTTATTATACTATGTATATATTAATAGTTTTTATGATTGTTTTGTGCTTAAAATAAATTGAACTAAATTGTCAGTTAGCACTTTACAAATAAAAGAGTACAGTGTTTATTCCTTTAAGAAATTTAACCTTTCTTTTATTGAAGATTGCCCTATATTGCTAATGTATTATAAGAATAAGAAAATATTTATTTAGAATAAAAATTCTAATACATTACATGGTAACTCCTTCATACAAACATTGATAAAATTCATAATTATAATAATTTTTTATGCAGTACACTTAAGAAATAGAAATTTATATGTGATGTAATTTTTTTAACACTAAACAAATTGAAAATAGTTGTAGTGTGTAGTGTTTTACAATATTTTAGTAGAAAGAGTGGGTAAAATTAATTTCGTAGCAAGACCTGATAATATACTGAAATAAAGTGATATTTATTTTGATTGAAAAATTACCTATATAAATATTAAATAACACAAGTAACATATAGATGATAAATTATATTTAGTATAACAACAAAATTTTCTCTCTATTATATAGAAAAGATAAAGCTAGAAATTTTGTCATTTTTCTAACTATCAAAATTCAATTACATAACTTATGCATTCTTTATTAGTAATTTAACACGAAGATAAATAGAATTAATTTAAATAAATGACGTTAAAATATTACATAATATGATAATAGTCATACTAAATATTCACGTAGTATCCAATCAATCAGGTAAAAATGACGTCATAAATATGATATTTGTATTCTTGTATTGAAAGATATATATTTATATAATATTTACTATAAAAGTATTATTTCAAGTGCTGAGAAAAACATTCTATTTTTAAACTGGAATAAAATTCTTATGGATATTATATTTTGTTACACACGACAATAAAAGTTTCTGGAGAGAGAGAGAGAGAGAGCGATATCGACTCCTTTAGCTTTAACACGCAAGTTTTTTTTTTTTTTTTTTTTTTTTTTTTTTAAGGTGAAATGTCATTCGTATAGTCCACCTGCTAGCTAGTGTTATCTCAAAAATAAAAAATCTCTTATATTAACATAAACAATTCTATAATACTACAAAGAAGCAATAATAAAAATTCAAATATATAAAGAATACATTTACAGGTAAAATATTATAATAATATTACCGAAAAAAAGAAGAAAAATAAAATATTAGAATACATAAGACACGCAAAATATTTTTATTATATTTTATTTAAAATATGTTATTAAAAAAACATTTGTGTGGTTATATATTTTCTCTGTATAATATAATATTATAATAGTGCTATAGATATTTTATATAAATTCTAGTTTTATATATTATTACTTTTTATTAAATTTTGTATTATTTGTAGATATATTTTTAGCAAATTTAAAAATATGGAAATAGCACACTGTATGTACTTTAAAAAATATATTATATAAAAAAGTACTAAAATAGTACACGTTAATGTTCAGTGTTCAATTTGAAACACGATCATTTGGAAACAAATCTAATGAGTTCATTACAAACCTATAATTTACTCTCTGTATACAGATAGTTTAATTAGTTTAACTATAGTTTAATTTTTACTAAAATACAAATTTGAATTTTCAATTCAACTTCCCAGTTTTATGACCCACTATTTAGGACCTCGTTTATAGTTTTAAAAATATTTTTAATATGTTTTGGATGGAGAAATACGTACTACATTAATAAGTTATGGACGTCGTGTAGGTAAATAAGAGCAATGCATAGTAAAGACTGGAAAATTGAAGAGGACAGCACAATTACTATTTACCATCTATATAACAAAGAAAAGCTGAAGTTAAAATTATCACGTTTTTAATGTTACAGCAATAGAAAACTAGTACTCTGATTGGCTAGTCACAATAAAAACGCGATATTTTTTACCATACATGGCTTTAATTGCAAAAATTGCTCGATATCTTCTATATAGTATAAAAATATACAACATAATAAGAAACTCATGAAATACCAAACGATACAGTATTTTACTGTATTTAAGTGAACGAACCAGTTGTACAGAGTAATTTAAAAGAAATTTCATTTTAACAGTATAGAATGAAATGTTATTAACTTTTTTTTAGTGTTTTAGAGTATAAAGTTGTATATTAAGTTTATAATACTTTCTTTATTTGTGAGAACAGGTTTTGTTTATAGATTTGTTTCCAGTATGTATAAGTGTAAAGCTCGTATATTTTACATTCTTGTGTGTTTATTTGTATATAAAGAAGTATAATAAAGTGTAGAATATATTTATCTTGAGTAGACAATACACACACGTGTCATGTTATAGGACACGTGGGATTTAGACCTGGCAAATCTCCACCTGGGGAGTGACGAGAGAAAAACGTTGACAACATTCAAATACATACATTCTCAACAAATTGTTATACAACTTGCAGTTTAAATAGCGTGAAATTTTAACACTGATTCAAATCTTGACATGTACACCGATAAATTTTGACATCTTACCAATATGTTAACATGAACATGAAGAATATATATATATAAAAAAAATCTATTTCATGATATCATGCGATATATTACATAATGAAATTTGTAATTTTGATATTGGTCTTGTTTTTTATAGGCAATTAAAAAAATATATACTGTATAACTGTATAATTTTTTTTTCTTTCGTCTTCTAGTTATATCTTTAAAATAAAGTAATACCATATAATAAAGAATACTAACTTCTGCAATGCTAACTTCTGTAACCAATATTATATGAATTAATTTTTGTATTTTTACTTCAAATTAATATAAAAAAGATTATGTGTATGTACTTTTTTTTTTATCTTAATTCAATCCAAATGTTTTTGTTTTTTTGTTTTTTGTCACAATAAATATTTAGTTTCATGTTACGAGAAATAGAGATAGAGGAAGGGGGGCTAAAAATAGCCTGTCCCCTTCCTACTTCCAGTATATTTAGGGCCTCATCTGGTTTCCATTGGTATGTTATCGACAAAAGCAATGGAAAAATCAGTAAATTTGGAACTGATATCAATCTTTTCTACCCCTTATTGGTATATCCTTACAACATTTTCGTAAGTGTATAATAGGCAGCAAAAAAAAAAAAAAAAAAAAAAAAAAAAACTAATAATAAAAAATATATATATAAAAAAAACTCAACGAATATGCTTATATTTTTAAAAGTTAAAAACTTAACTTTTATAAACACTTGAAGTAGGCTATTAAAAATAATAATAATAATAATTTTAACATTTTTTTTTTTTTTTGTAAAACAAAAAGATTATTTTCTTTTATTCATTGAAGAACATTTTTCTTAATGAGATATGCAAGTGGAAATCAAATTAAAAATAATGAGTATATAAGATTGATATCATTGGGTGTCTGCAAAAGTGAATTACTCTCCGCTTTACGTTAGTCTTTTTTTTTTTCTCCTTTCTTTTGTAGGTCATTACATGATTATAATGAAAGTATGAATAATGAGAGGAAGACAGATTAAAACATTATAATTTATATCCCTTTTTACACTGAGAAATATTACCTGTGCTTGGAATGTATTAATTTTATTAAAGAGGGCATGCTGTATTATATTCTCTGAATCCCGTTTCCAATCTCATGCTATTTTATCGAGAGAAAAAAATGTAGCATTAAATGAGTTTATAAAATTGTATTGCACTCGTAAAAGCTCACATTTTAACCCTATTATGGGAATATAGTAATGTGTATTATATTTATTCAATTTAATCAAATTACTAAAATTAAAATAGCTTCTTTTCTACTTCTTCTTCTTCATTTATTTTTATTTATTTATTAAACATATACAATTTCATTTATTTATTTTGTATGTATTTTACTATAGAGTTCCAAATAAATGTAATAATTTATGATTGAAATATTTGTGCTTTCTTTGTATTGCTATTTTAATGGAAAAAAATAGCCCAATTTTTTTTATTCAAATATGATATATATATATATATATATATATATATATATATATATATATATATATATATATATATATATATATATATATATATATATAATATTATTGGCTTTATAAGCAATAACATAACGCTGTATTAAATCAAACAACATTTCACAAATAGCAAGAAATTAAACTTTGAAATATTAACGTACAAATCATGCAATTTTATTTATCCATCTAAAATCATACTAAATTTAAATTTATATATACGTATATAAATTTTCCCCATAATTAAAATTTAATATTATAATACATGATTGACGTAAAGATGATAAATTATTAATAAATTAATTAGTTATCAATAATAAATAATATAAAAATCAATAATGTATAATCTGATTATAAAATATATACTATATAGAAAAAAAATATACATATAATAAAAAAAATTACCTCTCTCGTGTATATACATTATTATTTATAATTTATTACCTCAAATAACTTTATGATAAAAATCATTGAATATTATTTATTGATGATATTATATGAATAGTGTTATTGCCTCAAGAATTATATCTTAATAAATGTAGTTGTGCTTTTATAGACACCATTATTATTGTGTGATAATATAATTCTCTGTGTTTGTGTACACGTATGTGGTAAAATTAATTTTTATTTTTTGAAATATTGGAGGGGAGATAGCGAGAGAGAGAGAGAGAGAAGAGAGAGAGAGAGAGAGAGAGAGAGAGAGAGAGAGAGAGAGAGAGAGAGAGAGAGAGAGAGAGAGAGAGAGAGAGAGAGAGAGAATATAATTACAAAAGACAGATAACCACACAAACACATATACACTCCACAAATAATTAAGAGCAGCAGAAATGGAGATTACATTTATTTGTATTCTCTTTTGTTTTTTTATAAGCTCTAGGGTATATGAAACATAAAAAAAAAGTAAAGTAATATTTTAAATTTGTAAAAAAATTTAAATAGAAATTTATAATGTAAAAATGCATACTAATTTTTTATTTTATTTTATATATGGAGTAGCTATATATATATAGTATAAAATATAAAATATTTTTGGTGAAACCTCTTTTTTTTCTGTTTTTTTTTTTCAACACTTTTCTAATGTAAAAATATTTGTTTAATGAAAATTATTATTAATAGACTGTTATATTCTGATTATGTTTATAGTATATCTTTTAAAATACATTTTAAAATATATTATTATTTATTATTAATATTATTGTAATATAAAAAAAACATCTGTAAGAATTATTAATGTTAAAAACTTTTTCTTTTTTTTTTTTTTTGTATTTTTTATCATTATTATTATTATTTTTTGTGAAATATGTAACTTCAATACAATTAAGTATTCATGATTTCTTTAAATCAAGGTATACAACATCAGGATTTTTTTTTTAAGTTTTATTGCCACTATCCTTTTTGTAATGTTTTCTTAGTATTAGAAAGAATATAATGAAGTATTTAAGTTGCAATTAACTTCTCCGAATTGTATTTAAATTTTATGTACCAAAATATAGTCAAGAAATTTAAACACATCTGGTATTTTCTATTTTGTTAAACATCAATGTATCAACAGTGTATAGAATTCGTGAAGTTTATTTTGAAGTGACTGCATGCAGTTTTAATTTCAACAGTTGGCACCCCTGATGCGTGTCTTTGGGGATGCACCATGGGCACGCATGCAGGCACGATGCACTGTGTTGAAGGTGTTGACAGTCAAATTTTACCCCAGAGCCCACAATACAACACTGGAATCTTGTTGTATATTTGAAAAATAAACAAAACACAACTGTAGAGAGAAATATATTTTACCCTCTCGTATTTTTATTTTTGTGGTTTATTTTAAATTCTTTCTTCTCTTATACTTTTGTATGCATTTTTATAAAGCTGTTTCTCTTTTACATGTATATATATAAATACAAGTTGCTTCAAGCATTATT
Source organism: Ecdyonurus torrentis (assembly GCA_949318235.1). Classification (NCBI taxonomy): domain Eukaryota; kingdom Metazoa; phylum Arthropoda; class Insecta; order Ephemeroptera; family Heptageniidae; genus Ecdyonurus; species Ecdyonurus torrentis. The sequence continues at coordinate 21,907,756 of OX439131.1, forward strand.
TTTATAATATACTGTACATAGAATATTAAAATAAAAGAGTTCAGTTCAATTTGAATATATATTTATAACAAAATGCTATAACACACATTGAAAAGAAAATGTTATTTAATTTGTTTGTTTTTTCATAATTTTCCACATTGCTTTAAAAGTTATTTTTCTATAAAAACAATTTACTTTTAAATTGTTTAACGAATAGTGTTGTAATATGATAAATCGTGAAAGCACAAAAAAAAATTATATAACAATTTTTTAAAGCATTTAATCACTAGCATATTGAATTTACCTTACCAAAGATTATTCACTTTACTAATTTCTTAATGAAATATGAAAACAGGAAAGATATTATGTAATATGACAGCATAATATATTAGTGTTATAAGATAAAATTATGCCCAATATTAAAACTATTGTCCTATAAAAACAACGATTTTTCTTCTTATTACTTTCCTCTAGTTTTCGTGTAGAAAGCTACGATTGTTAGGTTTGAAAGTTTGATCAAGGCTGACGTGTGACCTGATAGTTGATGCAAAATCGTGCACTTATTTCTTTAAAGATATAAAACTCGTTCGCCCGCTCTACTATCTTATGTTCTCCTCGCGTGTTTTTAGTACAACCAATAAAACGCAACGGTGAGAATCCTCAACCTTACATAAAAAAAAAACTTAAAAAAAAACGTGAACGAAACAAAAGACTGCGTGTTTATAGGGAGTTTTTTTTTTATATATATATTATTATTAGTATTTTTAGGAGAAATTGTTCTAAAATTTTCGTATCAAGTATTGGAAAATAAGAAGCTTCAAGAACAGTATAAGTAACTTTACGTGACGATAACTTTTGTTTTTCACGTTATATAGAACACTATGGGTGTTGACTGCTAACTTCAACAAAATTTTTTTTTCGATTTATTTATTTTTTGATTGTTAAGTGTAGAGTATATTATTACACAGGAATTCATTAAAAATAATGAAAAAATATAAATATCACATACTTTTTATGAATTTGTCACTATATACGAAGCACTAACTATTAGAAGTGCTTGATAATACAATTTATAAAAAAAGGTAATAATAGTAACAAAAAGGTAATTATATATTAATGCCATGTTGAAGACACAAATTTTAGTGTTTCCTCCCTTTTTAGGTGCAAATAATTCTTACACTTTCTAAAATGAATATACGAAAAGCTTTCTCATTCACTTCAAGTTTTTCACTCTAATATAGTCAAAGTTTAAGATGTTTGTTTTCTTCTTCATTGTGAGAGAGAATTAGAAAATGGTCCAAACTCCAACGCGCGTGGCACATAAAAAAACTAAAGGATTGTCATCGTAGCTGGTGCGACAACTAATGAGACTTTTCAGTTTAATTAATCTTTTCCTTTGTCTTCTAATTAGCTAGCAGTTTTTTTTTTTTTTTTTTTTTTTTTTTTTTTTTTGTTCTGATGAAATCGTGTATGGCTGTTTGATTTCATTCCATCCGTAATAACTAAACAAAAGAAAATGAGCGACTCTGCAACTCATTTGTAAAGCTTTTGCAGTAGTCAAAGTTATGATGTGTAATTGTATTGAATAAAAAAAAAAAAAAAAAAAAAAAAAAAAAAAAAAAAGTAAGTGGATAAAAAAAAATGTCATGACTATTTTTTCTTTCTGTCACACTCATGTGAACATCTGAATATAGCTTACTGAATGAAACTTAAAATAACGAACGTGTTAACTGACTATAAAGTCATTTCTTGTTACAAAAAAAATTATCTCCGTATAAATATACAGGTTTTACTTTATACTGTCGTACTTAATGTAACTTCTGTATTGCATCTAATTTATTAAAAAATATCAATTAGTTTAAAAATATATATTATATCAAAAGTTATAATTCTGACAATGCCATTTAGTATGTAAACAAAAGAGCTATTAAACAAGCAACCATGCAGTAATAGATTTTACCAGCATACTTATATAATTTAGGTTCAATATTAAATCTTCTTCTTTATAAACATTGTTGAAATGCATTTCTAAAACATAAATTAAATTTTGAAAAAGTGACAATTATGAAACTTATTCCTGCAAAAATATACTGTATATATATATATATATATATATATATATATATATATATATATATATATATATATATATATATATATATATATATATATATATATATATATATATATATATATATATATATTATATTTAGAGACAAGTTTAACAAATATTTTTTTTTCCACAAGGCTATAACTAAAAAAAGTTTTAAAAACACATTCACAGAAAGTGGCGTTAAAAAAAAATGTAAAAAAAAAAAACGTGACGATTGAAAAGTAGTGACAATTGATTACAGTTAGTGACGTCATCACTAGTACGAGCCATTAACTTGACAATAGAGTTTAGCTGCCTGGTATAGTTAGAAGAAGTGAAGCATCTGCAGTGACCACGTTATTTTACAAATGACTGGCGAATAAAGTTTGACCGAGGGAGTTAAATGTAGTGTATAGCGGGTGGCGCCAAGCGGGTCGCAGGTGCTGTTGACTAGCGCCGTCACACGTCGCGGGGTATTTTTCATTTGTTGCTTTTTTTTTCTCTCTTTTACTCTCACTATAACCATTATTATACACCTCTCCTTTATTGCAATAGAAAAAATATATAGAGTACTAATTATTTCAAATGATACAGTGATTGATATACCAATTGAAAATCAACATTAATCATTATATTTTATTTTATATATTTTTACTCTTTATATGATAAATTATTTTTAGTTCTATAATGATTATAGAAAAGATTAATTAATTTAACTGCAAAAAGGATAGAAATCAAGAGAATGGGAACGATATGGTTGGGCATAAAGTTTATTTTATCGGAGAGCACATCGACACAAACAGTACAATACAACTCTTTTTTTTTTTTTTTTTATCTTAAAACAAAGCTATTTGTGCGAGCAATTGATGAAGTGTATGCTTATCACGACTGCTGAATTTTTTATTTGAACTTTTATTTGAGAGAGAGAGGGGGGGGGGGGAGAGAGAGAGAAGAGAGAGAGAGAGAGAGAGAGAGAGAGAGAGAGAGAGAGAGAGAGATTCGTGACCAACAATACTTGTTAGTTGTTTTTTTATGCAATAAGTTGTTGTTTTGTTTTATTTTTTCCTTGTATTTCTTGACTATATATATATATATATATATATATATATATATATATATATATATATATATATATATATATATATATATATATATATATATTATGCATTTTGTACTGTTTTTATTTTCTATATAGTTTCTATAATTTTCAATAAACGTCTCTTCTATTTGCAATTAAAATATTTTTCAATAATTTAACTACTATGTATATAATTAATCCTAAACAAACAAAAAATTTAAATTTTTTTTCAAAGATAATATTTTTTTTTCTTCTTTGTACTATTAATTATGCATATATTATAATATATATGTTTACTGATATAATGTTTGTATATCTGTATTGCGTTTGTTTACATATTTTTTATTTTATAAAATATAAAATAACATAACTCGATGGTTGCATGACAAACACTTGATGTTGTTATTATTATTATTGTTATTATTTTTAATTATACACAACAACACCAAGTGCACAACTCATGAAAATAATAGGCAAATTTTATCAGCCCGAGGCCAATACACCGAGCCAGATACTCAACATAGACTAGACAGAGACACACTTTTTATTTTTTTATAGCGTAAGTATATACTATAATATTCCATACTCGTGTATGTATATACCTACATAATATTGCTTTAAATTTTACTGTTAGTGACAATATGGCGATTGAAACTTTATTTAGTACAGTGTTTCTGTTTTCTGATTTTGTATTCTTTGTGAAATAAGGCTTTCTTTTCTGTTGTACATTTATAATTATAAAAAAATAATTTTACAAGTATTTCATTTTAGTCTCAATTTGTACCTTCGTTTAAAGCATTTCAGTTGGTTTAAAAAATATTTTAAATCTTCCCTTAAAAGAAAAAAATGCTAATTTTTAATTTTGACAACAAACAAATTTAACTGTGTATATTTACAATTCAAATTATTCAACAGCAAAAATTTTTACAACTGATAATACTTTTTTTTTTTTTTTTTTTTTTTTTTACTTTTTTTTTTCTTCTTTTTTTCAAAAATTGATAACTGATTATGTATTATATCTACACAAAAACTACCAATACAGAAGCATTGTTCACATTATAAAATGAAACACGTTTCTCTGTTATACTCTGTGGTGACATAAAACAGAGCAGAAAATGGACAGGAAAAAAAAAAAAAAAAAAAAAGTTGATCCAATCAGCGCTCGGGTGCCGCATAGCGAACGACTAGCTTTTGTCATGAGCAGATAAATTTGAATCACAAATCCAAACATCAAACTGCATTGTTCACACTTTCAGTGCAAAAAGTTTACACAACTCAATTTTATACTTTGTTTTTCAAATTAATTATCAGTAAATGTATTATTTTAGGCTTCATTTTGTTTTGAAAAAATTAAATAATTTAGAAATTTATAAACATTTAAAATAAAATTATAGGATCAAATGTCATGCTTATAACAAAGCAATAATGTCTTATTCAGATATCTGTTATTTAAATTTAATATTTCTTTACACATTTTCTTTTTAAGTAATTATTGAGTAGGAATTTATAATTGTATTTACATAAAAAAAAAATCTGCGCTATAATTAACTACCTTATAACTATATGGTAACTATACCTGATACTCAGGTCAGGATAACTACCTGAATATGTTAGAGAATTACGCTGTACCTCAGTTGCTACAAGCTCAACAGGAATGGGGATTTGATGTGATATTCCAACAAGATAGCGCTCGACTGCATACTGTTAGACGCAGTATCTAAACCCAGTCTTTCCAGTCAGGTGGCTGGATCGTGATGGACTAACAGCATGGGCTCCAAGGTCTCCTGATCTCACACCACCTGACTTTTATTTCTGGGGATACGTGAAATAAGTCGTATTCAAAACCATCAGATTTCTCAAGCTATATAGGCATCACGCTGCTATCTGCACCGTGACACCTGCCAGGTCGGAGAACGTATGGCGCGAGCTGGAAGTGTGTCTGGACCATAACTGATCTACAAATGGTACTTACGTGGAGAAAACTTAAGGTAATGCTTCAGTCATAACTTTTTATCAAATGAGGTCGTTTTTATTAAATGTATTTTACTACAAGCTTAAACGAGGTCTTCTTTACCTGCAAAATCGCCTAGATTTTGGACAATGCTGATTTTTTTGTTTTATTGGTTTCAAAAGAAGACTATTTAAAGTAAAAGAAATAAATATTAATTTTTAAAATTACCAAGTTAAAGCTTTAATAGGTTGTAATTAAAAAGACCACTTAAATTCGTGTTTTAATTTACGTTTCAAATCATGCCGTTTTTTATAAACACCCTGTACACAAAAAAAAATGAATTTATTTACAAAAATACTCAGCTCTATTTTTGAAATCAAAATCATTTGCATCAAATTAAGAACGTTAAAATTATCATGATGTATGTATATAAAAGAATATTGTTAATGGGAAATTTAAGTAATGTATGGGGTTTTGCATACAGTTAGTATGATATATAATTTATATTTTACTTTATATATATATATATATATATATATATATATATATATATATATATATATATATATATATATATATATATATATATTTTATATATATATATATATATATATATATATATATATATATATATATATATATATATATATATATATATATATATATATATATATATATATGTGTGTGTGTGTGTGTGGTGTGTGTGTGTGTGTGTGTGTGTGTAAAGCACTTTCGGCAAATAAAGTATAGAAAATTAATAATGACTATAATATTGAAACTACATTACTTTAATTAAAAATTGTGCTTTATTGTACATTGACTTTATTAAAAAATTAAATCGCATTTTTAACAAAAAAAAATAATAATAATAATAACTCACAAAAGGTGATAGTTACCATGAAACACTGTGAATGAGTATTAAGCTGACAATAGGAAGAGAGTGCTCGCTCACACAATACTTTTAGTGTGCGGCTGAAAGTCAACCAACCCCAGCTATATAGCATACAGTATAGCACCAACAGCAGGAGCACACATTCACTCAAAGTTGCAAAAGAACATTGAAAAGGGACCACAAATTTTCCATGTGGTGTGCTTTTCAATTCCACGCAACACAGAAAGAGAATAAAGGAGGAAGTTTTAGTAGTCAAAAAGATCAATATTCAGAAAGAGAGAGAGAGAGAGAGTAAAATTTGCAAGAATTCCATATATTTTACGAAATTTCTGTGGTTTACAGTGCAAGATGTCAAGCTGTGTATTATTATCATTGATATACATTTAGAGAGAGAGAGGGAGAGCGAGAGCGAGAGAGAGAGAGAGAGAGTTAACAGAGCATGGAGAATGTACGGCAGTAACTAAACTATATAGTGGACGTTTATAAGACATGTCAAACAATACCAAAAGCTCTTTGTTCTCCAATATCACATTCTAAATCAACATAAATAAACAGACATTATTATGTTTGGTAGTTGTTGATACCAAACTTGAAATTTACGTTGTTAATACCTTTTACTTAATCTCTCTCTCTCTCTCTCTCTCTCTCTCTCTCTCTCTCTCTCTCTCTCTCTCTCTCTGAATTAATCTCAATAATAATCAAAGGTAAAGTAACCGACATAAGAATGAGAACAAAACTCCTTCAATAACGTGCAAAATGCCTATTCAAAGATTTCCTAAGGCACAAAAGGATTTTATCCTACACTCGATTGAGCTGTCAACTATCATTGAAAAAGAGTACGTCTATTATACCAAGTTTCCAATAAGGAAAAAATGGTGAGCGGGTCAAATTTTTGAATAACTATACATTGATAATATGACGTATCCATGTCAAGATTTATAAAAAGGAAGAAGGCTGTAATTTTTTTATTATTATTATTATTGGCAATATACTGTATTATACGTAGAATTTCAACATGCATTTTTAGATTGCTTCTCTTGAGAGAAAGTTAGAAAAACTTTTATTGCATTCTTATAAATAAAACTTCAAAAATAGAGGTTATTGATGAAATGATAAGTATATAAAAGATGTTATTCAAAGTATTCTATGTCGATAAAAGTATGATTTATATTTTTAGAACTATTTTGATTTTCAAATTAAAAGAGATTATATTTAATAACGTGCCAGTAAGAGGAACAAAAATGTTATTGCGGTATACGTAAACACCAAATTAGAATAGTATGGACTAGAGAACTTTAAAATGCTTCTATATAGCGTATATTTAATATTTTCTTTGTAAATTATACAATCCGAACATTATTTACTTCAACATAAATTGCTTCCAATTTTTTATTTTACTTCCAAATTCTGATATTCTACAATGTGTATAAAATATTAAAAAATATCATGACAAATTGATAAAGTTGATACTTTAATATTACAATACCTGATTCAGATATCACATAAACAAGTATACATCAAACTCACCTGAAACATACAAGGAAAAAACATCATTAATTACAAATGAAAACAGAAACAATACAATAATATTATTATTGATTTTAACTGGAATGTATTTGAATCAATAAATTATATTTGTGTATGGCATCAAACTCGGTTAATTTGATATCGGTTTCCGTTCTGTGTGGATATTTCCGTCATAAAACTGGGGGTGTACAGCTTTATCTTGTTGTGAGTGTGAGTGTGAGTGTGAGTGAGAGTGAGAGAGAGAGAGAGAGAGAGAGCACTCGACTATCGTTCCACCGGTCACTCTCTCTTTCTCTCTCACATTCGCATTGTTCTCTCCTAGTTTTATTATCTTGCTCGTTCCCTCACTCTTGATCAAAACAATCAAAATTTTATTCACATACAAAACTTGAAACATTTCTCTCTTGTGTACGTATATATATTTCTCTTTATATTTACCAGAGTTCAATTGCTATATATGTATATATATACTGAGTTTCCAATATTTACATTGAAAAAAGTTGAAATCATATTTTTGATTGCTCTCTACGTCAAAAACTTTATATTTTTTTGTTTTGACGTGTATGGTAAATATATATGTACATACAAAGTTAGTAAAATAAAGCTAAAGATGACACTTTTTTTTTTTTTTGAAAAATATTGTTTTTAGTTTTTCATTCAATTGCTTTCTACTGTATATATACCACACGTTGCTTGATAAGAAAACAAAAGATATATTTTAATTACTGAATCGCAGTATTATCTGAAATTAATTGAAGTTTGTTTGTAGCTAAATAACTTTATGTATGAAATTTCAAAACAAAACTATATATAGTAATTGACGTAGTATATTATGCATGAAGTAATTTTAAGCAATAATACCACAATAATTTATTAGGTTACTAATTTCCATGGGACACTGCATATGAAAACAGATTACTAATATAACTGCCTGAATAATAATTTCATGTTTAAACTAAATATATATAACAAAAAGGAAATTATAATACTAGTAATCATGTGATAACATAGGTCAATTTTCCATTTTAAATTTACAAAACTGAAATAGATATTTTAATAATAATATAATAAATCAATATAAACGATAGTGAATTTGATGAATATGTGTCACGAGAATTCTTTATATAAGAGAAAAAACTCAATCTATGTACTATACAGTATAGCATAGAGAAACAAGAGAACAATAAAATTAAATTGCCACACGTTAATCATGCTGGATTTTTACGTGAATGATATATTACACGTCTGATGAATTGCTGCGACGTTGAAACTTTTTTGCAATATAAAGATTAAAAAGTACTAAATATAAACAAACAAAAAATTACACATACACGACTATAAATGTCATTTTTTTTTTTCAAGTGGCTTAACATTTCTCGGGAGGGTAGTTTGTACCACAAGTAAATATAGGTATATATACAATCCCATGTGAGTGTGATAATATTTCAAAACCATTATTACATGCCTATTTTGTACTGTATATATATATTATACATGATATATAATATGTACACCTTATATTATAAAATAATACAGAATATTCATTATATTGTAATGGGGTGCATGTATTTATTATAATTTTGTCTGGAATAGCAGACGTGTCCGCAGCCATAATTAGGTAATTTTATTTTATTATTTTTTTTTACTATTATTATTTTAATTCTGTGATTTTGGTATTTTTAAAAGGAGAAAAAAAAAAAGAAAAACTCTATCTAAAAACGTTAGCAAAACTCTGAATAAAATAGCATAGCATAAATTATGTAGACCAGTAATAGTAATACGCTTTTTTGTAACAAAATTTTGTTGTTAAGCTCTAACTACTTTACTATGTTATAAAATAGAGAGACTTTACAGTGGACATTTATTTCTTTATATATGAAAAGTAACTGTGCTGTACAACATAGCTGAGCTCACATAGTTAAAAAAAAAAAGTAATTGACTTTATTAAGGTGTATATAGTTTTCAGCCATATTACAGGAACCTTGCCTATATCATATTTAGCCAATAATATTGCAATAAGAAAAAGTAATACTTTTTCAATAATATTGGCTAAATTATTATTGGCAATATTATCGTATATATACGATTTTCAAGGAAGTGAAATTCTAAAATACGTCACAATTTCTTTCTGAATTTAATCACAACAACACAATTTAACCAAAGTTAATAACGTATTATTAACTCTTTATTCTCTTTTTGCCGTGAATATCAATTATTATATTTATAACTCAAAAATTATTAATATAAAAATTAAAAGAAGCAGCTTATTGATGTAGAGAATAAAAATTAAAAACTTAACTGCATACAATATTCAAATTAAATTACAAAAAGTATAGTTATAATAAATAATTATAAAGTTTGTGGCATAAATCAAACGTAAAATCCAGTTGTTTATAAAGGTTGAATATCTCTACATATTTTGCATATTTTCCATTAAATAATAGTACTTTATAAATCCCTAATTACAATATTTTGATTTCTGTTTTTTTTATTTAAATTTGAAATTTTTAAGTATTTTAATCTCAGTATATCACTGTATACTATAGTGAATCCAACGACTTATGGACTAACTAAAATATATTTGAAACGTTAATGCATTTTAAGTTGACATTATATAGTATAGTCTCTCGAGTAACGTTAATAGCAAATGTAATGTTGTATACACATTTATTGCTATTTTGATGAAGTAGGAGACGATGTTTAAATTGCTACTGAAAATAAATTGCTACTTACTATAATACTTAGTTATCAAAAGCCACCCCAGTCATTTAGATTTTCAGTTTTCTAATATGTTTTCTCTCACTCACTATGTTAGTAATAATAATAATAGTACCTATGCTTAAATTAAACGAGCATCAAATAACATATAATTTTGTGACCCCTACCACAGTGATATATTGCTATAGGGTGAGAGTTATATAGTTTAGCTGAGATGCATACGATGCATTTAAAGTGCATATAATATAAACAACCCTATATAACGAATGAACCACTGCGATTTATTCTCTATACGTATTTCTTACAATTTTCTTCCCCCTTAATGTATAAGATTGCGGAACAATATAATGATTATGGGTTTTTACTTTCCCTAATTTCCATAACAATTACTCTGTATTATTTCATGTATTACCAAACCATGAAATATTGATTAAAATTTGGTACACTTTTTCTATAACGTAAAACCATATTTTACTATAAAAAAACAGAAGAATTTTAATGATAAAAAATATAAGCTGTAAAAAAAATTCTTTTGTTATATTGATTTAAAATTAAACTAATGAAATGAAATATTTGAAAAAGATATTATCCTTCAAAGTGCTTAATTAACTCGTGCAAAATTTTATTTAAACAGTAAAACTAATGAAAACAATGTAAATTGGAAGCTACTCGTTATAAATGTAAAAGGTTTTATGAAAATAATCCTTAGTTTAACAAGTAGAATTGTAAAAAGCAGGTAATTTAGCCATATTGTTTTATTAGACTAAAACCCAGAGCAGGTGTTACATTGGCGATGCATTTATTTTTATTGTTATTGCAACTTACAAATATTCTCTTCAGGTTCTATAGTAAAGAAAGACGCTTTTTCTTTCTTTCTTTCTTTTTTTGTGCAGATAAATATATTTTATCCCCTAAAATTGAGACTTTGGGAAAATTGTGTATATTCTCCAGTTTGTTCATACTGGTCAGGTTGCAGAGATACAGAGAAGAGACAGAGAGAGAGAGAGAGAGAGAGAGATGCTGAATAAACAAAATTTTACTAGGTAAACGAATAAATTGACATTGGTATATACAAATTTTAACAAATAAAAATCGTTTTCAGGCTACCTTTTCCTTACAATTCGTTAATAAAATATACTCAACAAGGAATTATTGATTTTATATTTCTATAAGTGCAATGTTTAGATATGTTTGAAAAAAAGATGTTATTATTTATATTATTATTATTTTACTTCTAGTATTTTAACTGATTAGTGCAAAATTATAGCACTCTAAATTTTGAAAGAAAAAATTACTGCAATTTGCTTGTAAAGTATCTTATAAAGCATATTTAGAAAAATTCCCTTGAATTGTTATTGTATGTATAAATTTCAGTAATTTCTATTGTCAATTTTCAAGAAGAAGAGGGTAATATGTAATTACCATACAATAAAAAAGTGGAATATATATTATATTATATAACTATTTATATAATATGATAGTTTCTACATACAGTATTTTAATTTTAAAAGCTGACAAACAACCCTTCAGTTTGCAAGCATATATAGCTTGCAATTGAAGTGGAATAATTTAAAATCCATGCTTTATAATCTTGAGAGTAAAAGTTGACATGTCTGTATTAACATAGTAACAAGCTACAAACAAAAAGTGACGTTAGCTCTGTAAGGTTTTACTTTTGAGTAGATTTACTTAAAAACTAACCGCATTGTCGACTTAGTGACATGTTTTCTAACATTTTGCCAACAGATTACTCTTAATAACTTGTTACTTTTTTATTTTTGTTTGTTTTTTTGTAACATTTTGTCTATATATAACGCAAAAAAAAGCATTTATATAAGCCAACGTAATACTTCAGTCATTAGGGATTATGCTGGTTCTTAACATTACTATGTAATTTACATATAACGCTTAAATACTACCCGCTAATAGGTACAGTACGTAGAAACATGGCTCTTTTTAAAATTATGATGTTATGTTTTGGTTTAATCTAAAACTAAAGCTTTATATGTATACACAGACAACATTATGTTGAATTTCGAATAAGTTCAAGTTGAAAGTCTAAAAAAAATAGTATTTTAAATAAACATCATTAAAAATATAACTTTGATGGTGACATCCTCACACAAGAATAAATTTAAATTAATTATTTTACATTTAAAATGGAATATTATATAATGTGATTTAAATTATAGTACAAAGATTGTTAAAAAATATTTTTCTAAAAGATAAACTAACTCGTTCATTGGAAATTCAGTACTGAAATGTTTAATGAGACGAACGAAAAAAAGTTATAAACTCTTACAAGTGACCATTATCGTACGTTTATGGATAACAAGGATGCTAAAACTTCATACTATAATAAAAAGTAAGAGTACATCCCTTTTTTTTTTTTTTTTTTTTTTTTTTTTTTTTAAAGCATTGTGGTAGACCGTACTAACATTAAGACATGATTTTAAGAGTATTTTAATCACCTTTGTTACATTTCTAATCTGGTCTCTCTCTCTCTCTCTCTCTCTCTCTCTCTCTCTCTCATTTTCTCTTTTCAATCGCACCCATACCTTTGTGCGTATCTTGAAGCTTTAATAAGTCAGAGGTAGGCATTAGCACTGAAGTAGCTATCAATACTCACTCGAGACGTGCGTTCGTCCCCACAAGCAAGAAGAAGAGGGAGAAAGAAAGAGAAAAGACGTAAGCATAAAGTACAGCAAAAAAAGATTGGAAAGGGTCGAAAATGTAACAGCTCCTAAGGGATACTGGAAAAAAATACCTTTTTTTTTCCTTTCTCTCTATCTTTTTAGCTAAATCCAAACGACATCTAAAGAAAAGTACTAAAGATTTTTTAGATTTTTTTTTCTCCTCTCTTATCCTATCTTTAAATTTGGTCATAAATACAATGGGGTAGGTTGAGGGCAAACAGAAGGGCTCTTCAAGTTATCGTTTTTACCCGCTGGCATTACATTCTGTTCTAATAAAATTATTTTTAAGTGAACTTCTCGCAGATAAGAAGAGACAATTGAAGTTACACATCTTAGCGAGATAAAGGAAACGAAAAAAAAAAATACAATTATTTCTCATTCTGCAAAAGCAATTCTAAACAAATACAGACATAATATCAATATTTTATCATATAAACTCTATTTACTTTAAAGTTAGGTGTTTATTTTACACAATCTTAAATAGTAAATGAAAATTTATTATACAAATAGTCTAAAAAATATATTGATATAAAATTCAATGTTTGTGAAACATCTTCAAAAATCGTTCCAATCAGCCATTCATAACCATAACTATTCAGACCTTGAGTGCAGTTTAGTAATTAAAAAATATGAATTATTCAATTAAGCTTTTTTCTTCTATTTTTTATATTATAAAAACATTAAAGTTATTTCTTTTATATTATCATATAATATTTCACCATTTTTCATATTTTAAATTCTATGTAAATTTGAATGAATTTTCGATGATTCTTTTTGTAATAGCTATATGTACCAAACGGTATTTTAATCAATAGAAAAGCAGGAACTGTATATAAAATATTTAAATTTATTTAATACTTTAACAAATTTTTGTATCATTATTAAAATTATGAATAACGTTTTTATTAATATCATCAATTTCACCTCGTATTAGTTTTGTTGCATGTTCTAAAAATAGAAACATAAAATATTAAAATAAAAAATAATATCTTTACGTTTATAAATATTTGTTTATGAATTTAATTTTAATTTAAAAAAAATTATGTTATTAAATTTATTTTAAAACTTATTAAAAATAAAATACAACAGTATAGTAACTCAAACTTTGACATATTTTATTTAATTTTCATTAGGGAAAATTCCATCATATAAACATATTCCCATGGTATTTGTATATATATATATATATATATATATATATAAATATAATAACGAAAATTTTTTTTCAGAATTAATTTCAGCTAACTTTGTATTTGCATGAGGGTTGAGCAGTAGTAGGAAAAAACTTGTGAATTGAAATGCAAAATATTATTTCCTTATATTTAAACTTTTCCTTATTAATCTAACACTAATTTCTAGCTAAAAAAAAAATAAAAAATAAAAAATAAATGAGAAACAATGTGTGCTTTTTTTTCACTTTATTTTTGTTTCATGTATGAAATGCAGTGTATATATTATTTAGAAACTTAATTGTTAACTGAGTAATTATACGCGATAGCTACAATTTGCATAATTATAATAAAAATCAACACTTACTACTTATATGCTACTGTATTTACTGTATAATTAATTATAATAGTCATATAAATTCACCTACAATGAACTTGTCATTTTCAATTTTATTTTCAGACTATTTTTATATTTACCATTCAACATAAATGTCATACTATTTGTTAAAAAAAAAATACGTGAAAATTTATGTGTGCTAAATTAAATGAGTTGATCAGGTGTGACTTGATAGAATTTTGAAATGTACATACAATTTTATTCTTACATATTTATACCGTCACATAAAATGTGATGTAGCATGCATACAAGCAAGTAGTACTCTCTGTGTACATTCCACCAAAGTCACGAATGTCAATTTGCATTTCAAACTTTGTGTTTGTGTTTGTATGGTCCTCTCTCTCTCTCTGTCCAACTTCACGCATTCACTGCACGCACATTTGGTAAACTTTGGCTGATGAACAACCGTGCGCTGATGCTTAAATTAATTGTACAGCAGTAGCAGACAAAATTGAACTATCACCAAAGTTTACAAACTATACTGGCCAAAATTTATGTACGTATATAAATATAAAAACTTTTTGTCATGCGGCAATATTATGTTTTAATTTTAAGCTTTAGTTTCAGTAGATGAAAAAGATAAGGCATTTAGCATGCAACTATCCCACCTGAATATTTTATAAACAACAGATTGGCCTTTGCAATATTCTTTTTAACAATTACAACTGCAGTGTTAAAAGAAATCAATATTAAGGTTTTCTTAGCCTTTATCAAAGATCAGTAAACATAAAAAAATAAACAATGAACACGAAGGAACACATTGGATCAAATATTATTCACAAATACTAAAAGAAAAAGAAAAAAAGAAAAAAAGAAAAAAAGAAAAAAAGTGATAAAATTAAAATTGTAATATTTCAATTGCTAAATCTAAATTTATTTTATTTGTTAGATATCTTTATTTGTATTTCAATCTAGATAAACCGGAGATGAAATCTTAAAAGTACTTATTGTAACTTTTGTCGTGACGTATATGTGACAAAAGCAAAACGTGTGACGACATGACAAGCCACCACGACATTTAAGGTCAAACTTTCTACTTTCTCTCTCTCTCTCTCTCTCTCTCTCTCTCTCTCTCTCTCTCTCTCACACACACACACACACACACACACACACAAAGTGATTTATTAACCATGTTAGCTATTTATTAAGAGAAAGAGAGAGAAGGTCTTTGCAAATTTTGTCTATACATATATAGTGAGGAATGCGGGCGGGTGAACGCTATAGCGCTGCGGTATATTGCCAGAGAGAGAGAGAGAGAAAGAGAGAGGCTGCTATATCGATCTCATGTATATACTATAGTGTACGTACAGTACAGTACAGGTTTTCGTCTTTAGATTCTCTTTTGCTTTTGCTCTTCATATCTCAAAACACATGCGTTGTCTCTTTCTCTCTCATAACCTCCACCCACTCTTAACTTCAGAAAAAAAAAGTTGCAGACATTTAAGTCTGGCTTTCATTTGCAACCGTCCAACAACTTTACCATGACAAAAAAAAAAAAAAAAAAAAAAAAAAAACTTCTGTGACTTTGTAACTTTTCTTTGTAACAAATTTGTAAATTGTTTTATACATATCTATTGATTAACGCTTTATGCTTCACTTTAGCCAAATGTGTCATTTAAAATCAATTTAAAACTATTCTTATTGCATACTCAAAAGCTCATCTATAACGCTCACAAAATTTACTTCATTTATAATGCTTCATATATAATATTATATATATATATATATATATATATATATATATATATATATATATATATATATATATATATATATATATATATATATATATATATATATATATACTGTATATTATATGTAAAATTTACTCTTTCTGAAAAAAAAAAGTAAAAGTAAAATTGTTTTATCAAACCTTTCGTTTTCATTTTTAAAGCTAGTTCCATAAAGTTCATGTTGTGCTGTTCAAATATAAGTTTGATTTTTATGATACCAGCTATAAAACTCTATAGTCCTGAAAGGTAGTTTACTATCCACAAAGTGTCTCCACCTTCTATTATCAACGTATACAGTCCTTGCTTCAAATCCCACACATTATACACACTTCAAATATATTTTGCTGCTTTGTACATTAATGCTAATTATGTGACAAAACATTATAACCAACCGTAAGTGCAAAATAAACTAATGTAAAAATCTTTGAGCAACAATATTGGTGTACACATATATATATTATAAACAGTATATTATATATATAATTTTTTATATTTTAATATTAATATTCATTCCATCATCATCATTTTAAATTTGTCATGTTTAATTTATTCATAAATGAGCTCCATAAAACTGTTTGAATTGTTATAAATATGGAGATTCTATTTTATAAATAGTTTGTTCTATTTATACAATGATTAAAAATAATATATATAGTAAACAAAATAGCTTGTAAGTCTGTAATATTACATCTTATACCTAAAATAAACTGTACAAAAGAATACACTTGTTAATATTTTGATATTCACATACTACTTTGACTAAAGACAATTTAATGTCGTCAATACTTTAGCTAAAATATTTTTATTGTTTTCCCGTGTAGTGAACAGACTTAAATGTTTTTTATTCGAAATAAAAGAAAAACATTGAAACAAACTGTTGTCTCAAAGTTATTGATATGTTTGTTATATTTTTATAGTATAAATTTTTTATCATTGTTTAGAACTCTAGGGATTTTTATTTCATATAGAAAAAAAAATGTAAAAGAAAGGGAAAAAAAGAAGAAAAAAAAAGAAAGAGAGAGAGAGAGAGAGAGAGAGAGAGAAAATAAAATAAAATAGGAGATAAAATGTTAATATTATTTGGTGTTAGTGTTTGGAATTTAAAATATTCTTTGACGAAATTTCAAATATTTAGTTCCACATAGAAGGTCATGTGTGTGTGTGAGTGAGAAAGAGAGAGAGAGAGAGAGAGAGAGAGAGAGAGAGAGAGAGAGAGAGAGAGAGAGAGATTGTGATGTAACAATCTTGTTGTGATTTGGTAAACTATACATACGCAATGCGTTGCTAAAATGATGAATACTCTAAATTGTGATGTTTAAATGAAATTTACAAACTCAGCTATTGCTCTGCATAGTTCATGCAATCTAAAATCAAATTGTTCTAAAATTCCATGAAACCTTTCATTTGTTTGCCTTCAATTTGTAATATAAATAATTTTACAAAATGTTGGTATATTTTAAATAGATATTATAGTGAAAAACATGAAAAATTAAATAATTGATCCTTGAATTATTTTTTTATAAAAAAAATTGGAAATCATCTATTAAATTTTTATGTCATCAATATCTCACATTTCTTTGTTAATTAAGTCAATTCATTAAAATTCCATGTTTGGTAAATGTTTTTAAAACAAAATCTTTGCTGGTCAAGTAATTTAATTTATTTTTTGTACTAATTATTGTTTGTAAGAACGTTTACATTGTGGAGTACCAAGATTAAAGGAGGGTAAACAAGCAGGTTGAGTTACAGATAAATCAAGTCAGATCTGGAGCAAATGTAACGCGAGATTTCCTGCCTGCCGACGTTGCACTTTGTTCTCACACCGAGGCAACAACCTAATAAATTATTACGTAACTTACAACATGGCGTCTTCATTTGCTTTGCTATTGTGTGCGCATTATTGCTTTTTAACCAAAACCAAAAATCAGAATCATCATCGTCCTACTTTTCAGTGAACTCTTCAAGTTACAAAATGAAGCTTTTCTTTTTTCTTTTCTTTTTTTTTTTTTCTTTCTTTATTTCTTTTCGTTTTATATGTTTGCAAAATTTAGTATTTTATGAATTTAGTCAATATAACATTGATGTGAATATTTAATACTTTAATAAAAATTAATCATTTTTAACTATCATAAAACTTCATTTAATCAGTAAATTTACAATCTAAACTCATGCATAATACAAAAATAATATCGCAAAGCATGATGAGATTATTCAAAACTTGACTTTAAAAACCCATTATTTAATACCTACTATAAAAACGTGACTTTCTTTAAGAAATCTCTTATATTTTAAATTCATTACTATAACTTAAGATTGACTATGAATTGTTCGCATGTGACTATGACTTCAATCTTTTTTCAAAGCGTCTCTCTCTCTCTCTCTCTCTCTCTCTCTCTCTCTCTCTCTCTATATATATATATATATATATATATATATATATATATATATATATATATATATATATATATATATATATATATTTCACCCTATCAAATCACAGGACACAAAAGCTTACCTATATATTCAACCCTAACTAATATCAAAGTCAAACCGAAAATATTTCTATCATGCACGCGACATACATGACCACAAAATTTTAAGTGTTTCGTAAAATTATCCATTGAGTATATTATATTATAAAAGCTTTATAAAAATTGCCTGTATAATAATAATAACTATTATTATTAAATAGAAAATAGAAATAATATTTATAGTTTAATGAAGATTTATAGTTATATGTATAATTTAAGTGACTTTATTAGTAGGTGATATAGAAATTTCAAGTGGAAAGGTATAATAAAGTTCTTATGCGCGTGTTTTTTAGTAATTTTACGCACAATCTCGTTTTGAAAATCGAAATCACAACCACAAAACGTTTGTCATAAAATTTTCTATACTGCATGTTTATTTCATTTTTTTTCTCTATTTCTCTTTTTACAATGCTAAACATTTGTAACAACAAAATAACAACTTTTGATGCATATCTTATAAAAAAAAAAAAAAAAAAAAAAAACATTTCTATGCATTACACATGTAGACGATAAAAATGAAATAGAAATATATTTTATGACCAGTGCATGTAAAATCTCCACTTCAAGTAACTTTCTCTCTCTCTCTCTCTCTCTCTCTCTCTCTCTCTCTCTCTCTCTCTCTCTCTCTCTCTCTCTCTCTCTCATTCATGTTATTTACAGACAAATTGGGGCACTTTTTTATATTTTATTACTTTTCTTATATTAATACTTAAAAAAATTAAGGTTGCACGAGAGAGAGAGAGAGAAAGAAAGGGAGAGAAATGAGAAAGCATAAAATAAAAAGTTGCGCTAAATGAGCCAACTTTTTTTTTTTTTTTAATTTTTTATATTTATTTTTTTAATTTAATTTTCTTTTGAAAAATATGCAGATAAAAATGAAAATTATAACAACTTTTTTTTTAATATTTCAATAAAAGTATCAGTAGTTCAAAACTTACAAACTTCAAAAAAAAAAAAAAAAAAAAAAAAAAAACGGCTATACGGTGCAATTCTTCAAAATTGCCTTTTATTAAAACTTAATTCAATTCAGAATCCATTACTGTAATTAATAATTAATTATCTGACAAAATGTTTTGATATTTATTTTTTAAACAAAATAGTTTTGTGTAATTAAAAAAAAAATATTGTGAGTTTGTAACATGAACGGCAATTCTATATACATCTCTACATGCTCTCAACACTTCTTTTTAATAATTCTATAACTTTTATGCAACTCATGTAGCTTTATATAATAACATATAAGTGCTATTTATTGTACAAAAAAAAAAAAAAAAAAAACTACAAAAATATTTTAAAAACACAATAGATGTTGCACTCTATGCTCTAGAAGTGTACCAAAATCTTTCTCAAATCAAGATTTTCAAATAACTATACACAATGTAAGTTTCCCCTCGCTTGCACTAGGAATGCATTAAATCTATTGTATGTCACACTAGCTCCCTTCTCCAATGCAGTTTGAAATAATGATATGCAATCTATTGGATGTGAAACATATATAACAGAATAGTATTATTTTGATTCATATGTTAGTATAAGAATGGTCTACTATAATAGAAAGTTATTGCTTTTATGTGAAAAACGTATTGTGAGAGGCCACGTCGTATATATATATATATATATATATATATATATATATATATATATATATATATATATATATATATATATATATATATATATATATATATATATACATAGTATATAGTAAAAGGCAGCTTTCATATAATTTGTGTTATTCCTAGGGAATGCCAAGAATAGGGCTATAAGATCAACCTAAGATTTTTACGTGATAAATTTTCAAGGATTGTCGCTAACCATGTGATATTTTTTTTTAACCTATAAAATTCAGAAAAGGGGGAAAAGTTTATTTTCTCTTTCATTTTATTTATTAAATAATTTATGTTGAAGTCATTTTTAAATTTTCATAAAATAAACATTATGATTAATTTAATATTTAACCGAAATTTTTTTTCTCTCTTTATTGTTCCATTAAATATTAAACATATTTTCCATACTAGCATACATAAATATAAACAAACTGCAGGCTATATTTTAAACCACATCTATTTGCTATATTTATAAAAATGTATTATTTCAATTCAATTCTGTTATGAAAATAGCGTAGTAGGAAAAAAAACTAACGTAACAGAATTGGTTATTTAAAAAATAAATAAGAATAATAAAAATAACTATTATTATTAATTTTGAACTAAAAATTAATAACAATTTGCCTTTGGTTGTAGAAGAAGCAACAACAACAAAAGTGAACTGTTGACAATGTATAACATTTCATTTTAGACAAAAAGTAATCGTTAAAATATATAGAAGTAAAAATTCAATCATAACCAACAATGAAATAAAAAAAGTCCAATATTAAAGTATTTTTTATTTTATTTTTATACAGTTATAGTCTCTCCCTTGCTCTAGGATGATACAATAATTCAGTGCGTCTATTTCGCTTGCCGCTCACGACTCAAAGTTCACTACCAAACCATACTTTTTTATATACTGTACACCAAAAAAAAAAAGAGAGAGAGAGAGAGAGAGAAAGAGAAAGAATACTCTAAACCAGACTCTCTCTCTCTCTCTCTCTCTATATATATATATATATATTATATATATAATATAAAATATATAATATATATATAAAAAGAAAAGTTTAAAATTGTGACTGTTTTTCAAGCTTCTTCAATTTTTCCACAACACTTAAATTTGATGATTGTGTGTGTATATAATATATGTATAACACTTTTTTCCAGTAATACACTCATCGTACTTTTTTTTAAAGAAATTAAATTTTTTAAATTTGATATTCAACAAAAAAGTGTTAAAATTTGTAAACATGAGTATAAAACACCATTTTTTTTTTTTTTTTTTTTTTGAACATTCTATATAAAATATATTACTTTAAGATAACATTTTGTGTATGTTGTGCAAACAATTTAATTTTTTTTTCTTACAACTGATAAATTTAATTAATTTAAATTTTTTATGTGTTTATTTTGTTACAACGTATAAAAAAAACTATATAGTTTTTATTTTTTTGTAATTCTACGTTAAGTTTAATTAATTTTATGTTTATAATGAGAACCATTTGTATTTGTTTGTTATTATTTTTTTTTTAAATTTGTCATATTTTTATTTCATAACAATGAAAAATAATAATAATGGGTTGAAAGTTATTGATTTTTTTTTTTTAAATTATATATAAAAACTAAAATACATTTTATGGTAATTATCTGATGCAGAACATTTATTATTAATTGCAGGTAGTTGCAAACATTATTACGTCATATTTAATTTATAAAATAACATACAAAGTTTAAACAAATATTAAAGATGAAAAAAAGTTACAAATAAAATATGTGATTATTGTTCAGTATGATGAATTTTAAATTCCAAAGTTGTAATTAATCAGTATTTTCTACCTCAAATTAAAACATTCTAGTATAAACATGACGAAACATTATATTTTGAGGATAGAAAAGTAAGTAAGTAAAGTATCGTAAAACATGTTGATTTAGCAGTTCAACTCCATTCTTAATGTATTTGCTAATGTCGTTACAAAGTTTTAAGTGTACTTAAGTAAGAGAAATGTTCCCTAACTTATTATAAATCACATGAATTTCTTCTCATTTTTGACTTAAAACTTATGATTCCAGTCAAAATTTATCAGTACTTACAGATTTATAGAAGATAATATTGAAAACTATAAAATTCTTCAATACTATATTTTGCTATACTATTGATTTATTAATTAAATAAGCTATTTATTGTGAATCTGGGATAGAAATTAAAAATACCCATTTACGTAAATAATGTTTAAAAAAAGCAGTATAATTTCGTAAGGCATGAATTTTTTTTAACTAACTGATTAAAAAATAATCGTAAAACTTTTTTTTGCAAGCATTTAACTTGCATTGGTAAGTAATTGCATTTTAATTATAATTATTAAAATTACAGAAATGCAAATTATTATAAGAAAACATCTAAAACAATGATTATAGAAAATTAAAATTTTTGTTCCAAACTCTAAAATATTTGACAGTTTTTAGCCAATACGTATGATACTGCAGATTAAAATACAAAAATAACTGGATTAACAGTAGATGAATATAAATGCGAGGTGTAGGAATTTGTAACAATTAACACAACACCTGCATTAATTACAAGAGCACAAAAACCACACACATATAACTACAGCAGTAGTAGCACTAACTCTGGGTAATATTTCATCAACAAAACTGTGCTGAACAAAAAATAAAACTTTACAATAAATCTAGTAGTTGATATTATTAATAATAAATTATGGTTATTTATTTTATATATTCCAACCAGTAAAAAACAAAAAAATTACTCTAAAAATTATTATATGTACATATTTTCCCTCTCTCTCTAATATATATATATATAATATATATATATATATATATATATAATATATATATATATATATATATATATATATATATATATATATATATATATATATATATATATATATATTGTAATATAAAGGTTTTTGTAAACAAAAATATAAATATGCAAAATTTCATTTTCAAAGCTGTTTGAGTATAATCTTTTATATTATCTGTATGAAAACCTCTTGTTATTTTATATTCGGATATTAAGTTGTAATAGCAAATAGAAGTAAAAAGTTGTAAGTTTATTTTCTACATATTGAATTACATTAGCTTATTATTTCTATGCAGATTATCAATGCAAGTCATGCTTAAAAACATTGTTGCTATTAACTGGAATTGTTGTTGCAATATTTTTTTTCTATACTGTGTAAAATTATTATTATTATTATTTTAAATCGTACAATACGTGAAAAGAATATTTATAAAGTAATGATTTTAATAATCGTTGAAGTGTAACTTTCAATTTAGCTGTTGTTTTGAAATGTTTAAAACATTGTCCAAGTAGAACATAAAAATACAAGTTGACATATTATAATACATTGTCTTGTAGCCTTTTATTATTATTATCATAAAAAAAAAAAGAATAGCTTTGGAATACAAAATAAAAACCGTATATTTTTTTGAGCATAGTTTTGAGACAGTTATGATTTCTATTTTACACTATTCTACTAGCTAAAAGAATTGATTGTGCGAGTTGAGTTATGTAGGTCGGAAATGTGGCGATCATCCGCTTATATTTCCACTTCTTCTCTTCAAAAAACTAAATGCCTGAGAAAAGGAAAATGTGCGCCACGACACTTACACAATAAATCTTCAATCAGAAAGAAGAAGAAGAAAAAAAAATGTCGACATCTTTATAATAAATGTGAATACGTGATCTTTCTTTTGAATTTCAAATATACACGATTAATTTTATTCCGTGAGTTAGTGTAGTCAATTTGAATATGTAATTGCTCTTTATAAAAATATTACTTTAAATACGAATAAAATAACTATGGAAGAAAAAAAATCAATAAGTTAGATTTATGTTTGATAAAAACAAACAATGAATTATTGCTGAGAAGTTTAGCTGAAATATAATAATGTTATACAATTTTGTTATTTTTATTTAAAAATTTTCTTCTCTCTATACTGCGTCACGAGAAAAAGGAAACCAAATATTATAAGAATTAGTTTTGGTGTAATAAAAATTAACCATAAGTATTATATCTATTTTTCCAAACAAATATTTTTCGGTTTAAAGAGTTAGTTAAAATCCAACTCTTAAGTGAAAAAGTATTATTTTTCAATAAAAAAAAATATATATATATATACATTTTTTACTGTAAAATTAGCAATATTAAATATCTGTTAAAAAACCACTTGAAAGTAAAAGCAAATATTTAAAAATCAATGAGAAATTAACCACAAATTCTACTCAAATACTTTAGCTTTTATCTACATTTATTTTAACGTATATATTTTTTTCTTTTTTATAAAAATTGCATTTTTTTTTTTTTTTTAATGCTTCTTCCTTCATCTTCCTTTCATCACGGATTATAAGTTGGAAATTAGTGGTGATAAAACAAATATTAGAGCAAAAAAGAGAGTGATAATTTTTTACCAACCTAAAGAGTATATTTACAAAGCCCAAATCAATGAGGTTTTATAATGAAAGTGTTCAGCAATTCGCCCGCAAGCTCTTCAATCGATATTATCAGTAATTGACGAAGACTCAACGCTATTTGCTATACTATTATGCTTTTTTTTTACATTTATCCAACCTTAATCATGCTTTACAGTTTCTATACTTCCAAACATAATAAGCATTCTATTGATATTTATAAAAAAAATATTAAAATATAATATATAAAAATATAAAATTATTTTTATTTATAATAGAGCTTCTCTTTTTTATTAAAATACGCATCAAAAGAACGTAGGGTAAAAAATTTTATGCCTCAGTAAATCCACTTCTTTCCGCTTTAGTTTATCCGCGATGCAATTTTTGTCTCCAAGCATTTTTTTTCCAGCGTTGTGTGAGTTTTTCTCTATTCATTGGGTTAGCAAGCAAGCATCTTTGCTCCAAGAACGTGCAAGCGAGTGAGAGAAAGCACGCCGTGCGACCTATTGATTCACCATGGGAAAAACCAAACACGGGAAATAAAGAAAAAAAAATGAGTAGAGTGGAAAAAAAATGAAGAATGAAATGATGAAAGAGGATATAGAATAAAAATAAATAGAAGAAGAAGAAAATAGTTTCTGACATTCTTTTTTTAAGGAGAGAGAGAGGGGGGGGGGGGTGAGGGGTATATAAAGGAAGTAGACGAAACCGAATGGGAATTGTTGAAAAATAAAATAGAAAAGGAGTCATATAAGAAAAGTTATAAGAAACCAATATAACGATCAATTAATGATTAAGTTTTTTTTTTTTTTTTTTTAAGAAAAAAAGTGAGGGGAGATTTTCAACAGTAAGAAAATAAAAGTGGAGTTGATTTGTTCTTCCCTAACACACATACCGCTCGATCAATCAATCAATCCATCACACGCGCGGAACCAACCACATCTCTTTCTTCTCTCTCTCTGTCTCTCTCACCTCTCTCCCGCGCGACTGCCACTCTCAATTGAGCCAACTTTATAATCGCTGACTTTGAACAAAACAAAAAATTATTGCTAAGGAGAACATTTTTTAGCTCAACAAAAAATATTATATTGGATAAAATACATCATTTTTTTTATATTTATTGTATTGGAAATAAAAATATATATATCGTTTTTATAAACTGCTCTGTTTCTTCACAGATATTTGAAGACAGACACAATAATAAGATTAAGAATTATTTATAAGTACAATATAACAATGCAATAATAATTGTAATCTATTAGAGTACAGCAACTTAATATATTCCATATTATAAAAAAAAAAGTCATGAAATTTTAATGTAGGTCAAATAACGTTTATCGCAACATGGTAACATTAAAATTTTTGATGAAAGTTATTAAAAAAAGAAAAATAATAACAAGAGTAAAATTAATTAATAGCTGCTGGTATATTGTAAATATTAAAATATAATTTTTCTAACAGTTTGCACAAAAATATGAAATTTAATTTGTATACTATCATAATAAATACACAATAAATACGCTTCTTTAAATAACGGCAATTTTTTTTTCTTCATTTAAGTCAGTTAATATTATTCCATTTTTCTTCTCTAAGAATGAGGAAAGAAAAACATCTTGAATGATAAGAGAAATGTGGAATGATTTGTTGCGGCAAGAAAAGAAGAAAATGAAATTTATGCGGCGCACGACATCAGTGAAAAAATGCGGGCAAATTAAACGCAAAAATTGTTATGAAAAAAAATATATAAGGAACAATATTTACATTCCTTCTAAAATAGAAAAAAAAATACACAGAAAAACAAAACACAACGAAAAAGAAAATTACAATGCTATTTTATTATATAATATCGTAAACAGTTATACAATATTTATATTATGAAAAAATATTCTTTTATCATAAAAATATTTTGTGTATTATTTTTTATTAAAGAGTTATAAGAGAAAAAGTTTTTTCGGAAGTCAGGAAATTTGCATTGAAAAGGAATAGTGAATTGGGTTTAGGGTTGAAATTGAGAGACAATTTTGCGTCCCCGAGGCCGCTTGGGACTAAACGACCTGCTCAGATCATCAGCATCGCATAACCCACTTTTTTTTTTTAAGCTTATCTTCTCAGGCAAGGAAAAAATATATACAATGAAGAGAAGTTTTTTTAAATTACTGCAAATTTAGAAGTTCATTTTCATTCTAATTTTGTTTTTCAAATATAATAATAATAATAATAATAAAAAGTATAGCTTATTCTGATAGTAGTAATTTTATGGTTAAAAGTTTATTTATGAATTTTAACATTAGTACATAGGACAAAAGATGAAAGTTCCAATATAATGTTTGTTTGATATCAAGTCCTTAAAAGTAGTTGCATAAAACTGCCTAATACCATAGGGATTTGACTCACCCTAGGCTACGTGCATTGAACATTTTAATCCAATTTATTTGCATTTTCCATTAGTTTCCTTTTCAATGTTTAGTTATATTATTTTCTCTACTTATAATAGCAAAATAATGAATGGTACCGCGCTCAATAATAAATCATAGGATCTAAGCTACAGAGCTCAATTTATCTTTCCCGTTCAATCAATGCAACAAAGCTGGAGCCACGTCTCTTTGGACCGGAAACAGCTTAAATTATGGGCAAAACATCGCACCTCTTGCATTTCCTGTATATAAAAAAATGTGTCATTAGATAATCGAAGGATATTTTGACTAATTTTATAGTTGGCTTCTATACTTTTAACAATTATTTTTAACTGATTCCGGTATCTGGGGACGTTGACAAAACTTCTTTCTATCAGTAGTACAACTGTGCATAGAAAAACGTTTGAACATTAGACATGATATTTTGTAAGTAAAATTTACGTTAAAAAAAAAAATGATAAGCCCCTATGGTGCCGCAACCCGCACGACATATGTAACCAACTATTTGCCTATGCTACAGGATAGTCTGTAGGAAATGTCAACGTGGTTTTAACTGCTAGAATTTATTTAAAACTATTTGAAATATACCATTATTTAATATTATATATTTTAAATCACGTTAATTAAATTTTCCTATCTTATAAAACCACATAAGAGGTTTTGTATAAAATAGAAGTTAAGGTAAATAAAAAAATTAAATTATTATTTAGCTTGCATATAATATAATACGTAATAGCACAATTATTATTACCATAAATAATTGAACTATACATAATACATCATTTAACTTTTTTGTTCTGACTTTTACATTACTTTATCTCACTATCTCCAGTATTCCAAATATGTATTAATAATGCAAATTCCATATTACTAAAAGCATTTTATCTTATAATAAAAAAATGTAATTTTGGTAATTAATACCCTATATAGTTTAAATTTCATTTTATTATTTTCAAATGAATGATTAAGTTGGGATTATATACAGTATATATATATATATTTTTTTTGTAAATCCAAGTTAATTAACAATGTTATAATATGTTAATAAGAATTTCTTATATATACGATGTATATAAACCATGTAAACAAACAACATAAAGAAGAGAGAGAGAGAGAAACGAGCGCTTATTTAGCTTCATAATGATGTGCAAATATTAATTCAATTAAAATATATGGAATTTAATTAGTTTGCAAGCCTTGATAACGTTACTTTAAATATATTTATAAGAAGACAACAAATGAAAATAGGTTTCTTAAAGATATTTATTATATTGTAATAAAATACGTGATATAATATCTTAATTGTACTCTCTTTATTTTAAAATGAATATGAAAATATTTTCTTTCATGCGTACTGCATTTTATTATAAAAACTATAAAAGTCATGCTAAAATTATATACAGAAAGTGATTGGTTGAAAGTTGGATTATGCTTTTAAGTAATGACTCGCCACAACGGTAAAATGTATGACTCGGCAAGATATATTAATTTATAACATTAATAATTCAAAGTGCAAACTTTAAAATTTGGTTAGTATAAACAAATGTTAATATTAATTCTTTTTCTCTTTTTTTTTTTAAAAAAAAAAGCCTGAGGAAGATTTGATTATTTTTTAGAAGAATTGGGATGAAAAGAAACACACATCAGGCCAAGATCTCATACATTCCTTTGACATTTTGTCAAAATAATGCTAAAAAACTTACCTGAATAAGGCATGTCCTTTTTTTTAATAGTAAACAATTGCTGTTTGTTTGTTTTTTTAATTTGAGATAAAAATGTAATAAACAAGAGTAAAATAATTAACAGATGTTTATAAAAATAAGTTCATTTAGTATAATTGTAATATATAAGGATATCCTTTGCTTATTAATAATGTTATTAAATAAATCAGGGCAATAAGTAAAGGCAGCCAGTTGAATCATGTTTATGACGCCAATCACTAGACCCAAGAGATATCGCAGCTCATAGAAGCAGCGAGCACGAAACGACTTTTTTCCATTCTCTAGCGAGATTAGACTGTGTCAATGTGCAGTTCGACTGATTAAAATGTTTTGCCAGCACGTTGTTGCTAACAAGAAATTACTGTGGTGAGTCTCTCTCTCTCTTTCTTTCTAGCTCCACAAACTCTGATTAAAAACGCCTTTCAGGATTATCTTAACAATATTTTCGTATTAAAAGAAATAATTTGAAAAGTCTTCAAGTTTGTTTACAAGAATAGCTCAAGATTGAAAGTTTTATCACATATGTAACACTAACATACTACAATTACTTTTTAAAAAAATGACTTCAAAAACACATCATTTAAATTAAAGAAGCAATACTGTCCTGAAGATACATAATAAAAAAACTTTTTTATATTTAAATCTAATAAAGTAAAAATATCAACATTTTAAAACTAAGTGCAAAATATTATCAACGTAAGAAACGATGCATAAATTTCCTTGACTTTTTACGTTATAAAAAAAGAAATATTATTATTATTTTTTGTATATACATATTAAAATAATAAAGTGTCTACGTAAAAGTAAATTTAAAGGAATCAAGTCTTTAAGATGGAGCATATAGGCTATTAAGTAAAGTCGTTTACTAGCTTAATGTGTATTCGTGTATATACCGCTCTCTTTCTCTCTCTCTCTCTCTCTCTCTCTCTCTCTCTCTCTCTCTCTCTCTCTCTCTCTAAAGCTGCTCTCCAGCCTTGTTGTTGCCGGTTCCATCAAATATTTATACTCGCATGGTAACCACCCTAAGGGAGCTGGGCAAAATGTGATCGCGCATTCAATTTATTCCTTCGTCTTGCCTACAGGCACAGTCAACTTGCTTGCTAGCTAGCTTAGTTTCGTTCGCTTTGCCAGAATGTCTTTGTCTCTGGCTTTTTATTTACATGCAGTAAAAATAAATTGATATAACAAAACAAAAAGTAACGAAATAATTTTTTCAGCTAGATAAACTATATTATAAAAAGACTAAAAGAAAATATTAAAGTTTATACTTTTTATCTTTTTTTGACATTTAATTTTTATACTTTTATGATTTATTGTTTATTATTATATACAAAGATATTAGATTAGAGATGTTATTCTTGAAGTAGAGGGATAAATAGTGAAATAACAGTATAATATTATTATAATATAATATAGAGTAAAGGGTGGAAGGTAAAGAAACAGAGAATGAATCTTGAAATTAGCGGCAAACTCTCGACAGTTTAATTAATATTTGTATTTACACTCTTTGTTTAAGCAAATTTGACTAAAATTGTCACGCAGTAAAATATTTATCAACGAGTATTTTTAAACGAAATAAATACTGAGATATTGGAAATTATAAAAAAAGTGCAAAATAAATAATTTTGTAAAGTGCTATTTTTTTTTTTTTTTTTTTTTTTTTTTTGCTTTGCTTTGCCTTTCTTTTGAAATTTCTTACTTTATATATATTTTGTTGATATTTTCATCAGTTATGGTAAATTAAAAATTAAATTATGTAAATAATATTTAAATTGATATATTTAGAAAGTAAATTTTCAATATTTACTTTTACGGTTTTAATGTATGCTGAAGGAAAAGGATGACAAATAAAAATAAGTACTAAAATCGCAGAACATGAAATTATGCTATTTAAAAGTTGAAATAAAAAGTAGTAAAAAAAAAAAGCAGCAAGTGTTATTAAACGCTACATAAACGTGCTACTAAAAGTTATAATGGAAATAACACTAAAATTTTGTACTTTTATTTCTAATGTAATAGCTGTGTAGTGTAGTAATGTAGCAGTAGTGAAAATATTTTTTTTGTAATTTTATACTTGTATTATAGCATAAAATGCATTAATATTGAAATATTTTTGTTTGTTAAAAAGAGGGAGATTTTATAAAACAAAAATAAAAAAGCAGGAAATATAAAAATATATATTTATAAAACAATTACATTTTAAATTTAAATTTGCTTTCCCATAAATTAATTTTGTTTTATTATTACATTTAACTTTTAATTTAATTTCTTTTTATTAATATTTTATAAAGAATCTGCTTATAAAAGGCTCTTTTTGTAAAGAAAAAAAAAACAAAATAAAACTTAAATTATCGTCTCTAGTATTTACTTAGCATATATTTTTTCTATTGTTTTTTTTCCCTGAACATTTATGTTCTCTCAGTGACAGTCGGAGAGAGAGAGAGAGAGAGAGAGAAGCAGCTCTAATTAAGAGTACAAAGTATACGTTAGTGTGACCTTTTTTTCTATCCTGTGACGACTTTTGTGATGAACCTCACTAGCTTGACACCTGCTCTGAATCTAAATGTACTTTTTCTTTGTCACTTTTTTTTTTTTTTTTTTTTTTTTTTTTGCTGACCTTGCAACTTTATTTTTTTTCGACACATGGGAATCCTATATGATTTAAATTCAAAGACTAGATATACGTATAGTATAAAAAAACGATGATAAAAGTTGAATTTTAAATTATATTTTTTCAAAACCAATTTCTCTACAAGTATTTTGGTAGACGTTTCAAAAAGAATGTTCGCAGATTTGACTAAACAGATTCAATGTCCATTTTATTTTCGTAGTAGCTCAGCAATTTAAGAATAAAAAAAGAAGATCTACTATAGCTGCTTTATCATATTTTAAACCTATAATTAATATTGAAAAGTAGCATAAATATAATGTATATAAATATATATAATAACGCATATAGGTACATTTAAAGATAAAATCATAGCTTTTGTAGAAAAAATTTAGGCAGTTTATGCTTCAATGAATGAATATAATTATATAGCATAAAAGTTACAATTTTCAAATTACATAAAAAATTACAGTGCATTATATAAATATTTTAGACTTAACAACATAAATGCTATAAAATATGGCATACATTATGATGTTAAATAAATAAATTTTGCTTGAGCTAGCATATTAATTATTCTATTCCTTTTTTAATGTAGAAGTGCGCAGAGTTGTAATTACGATTCTGTGTTAAAGATTACCAAGTTTAAATCTTATTATTAATTTAATTTTTAATACTAGATGGTAAATAAAAATAGCAATAATGATACACTTCTCCCAATACACTGTTTCGAGCGGAAACAGTGTAATTAACAATGTAAAGTCAACTGTGATTAGCTAGTAGGTTTATAACACGCTCTCTGATTGGTTTAGCACCGCGGATACAGCTTTTGGCGGGAACGACCTTGTTTTGGCCAGAGTTTAGTTACGCATTGAGCTTATAGATTCTAATATTTCATGCATTTGTAATCTTCAGCACGATGCATTAAAAAAATTTGTAAACTTATGTGGAAGGGGTAGTCAAAAATGGCTTTTTTAATAGTGCTCATCGTGTTATTAAACCTCCCAGTATCGCGTAACTCACAGTCAGTAACTCTCTGAGAGCAACCACCGTTTAGTGACTTAGAACCTACGTCACAGGTAAACCTTGCTGTCACGCTAGCTTGGCGCGAGCAGAAGTTACCCTTATTTTTGCTCTCGCAACTTAATATCATATTTTACGTATATAAAATGTTTTTATGGCTTTAGGTATGTAGTAAAATAATTTATGCAAAGATAAGTGTAACTCCAGCTAGCGCCAAGCTAGCGCGAGAGCAAGTTGTAGCTGTGACGTAGGTTCTAAATTGCTAAACGACGGTTGCTCTCAGCGCGTTAATAATTAAAAATGTAAGAAGATCTCGATTTCGGGAGGTTTAATGACACGATGATTACTAAAAAAAAAAGCCATTGTTGACTACCCCTTTAAGTTTTATTTAACTCTTCTTATTTTTTCTAACATAATATATAATATCATGTACAATTTATTATTCAATGATAAAAAAAAAGGTCATCATACCCTCTAGCAATATTAAATACAATTTATTTTAATCTTTATATAAATATTACAACACCATGCAATGGTTTTAACCTACAGGACTTGCACTGCATCAAGCTAGACTTTTGTTTTATCAGTTAAAAACTCACATTGCGTTTTTTTTTTTAAACTATAAATTACCGTCTTTAGCCACAGAGACTTTTTTCTTCTTATATAGAAAATATCAAAATAATTTTATAAGTGAGAGAGTGCATAAAATATTTATCAAAATTTATAAAGGTACCATGCAAATCAAATAGCATGCCCTTTTAATTCGTTTAAAACAAAATGGGACACCTAAAGGCATTGTCAATATTTCTAGTACCGCTCAAGAGTGCAAAGAAATTGTAAAGTAGGCAAAACGAACAACTTTTTAACAATCCTGACAGCAGTAATGTTAGCATAAAATTAAAAAGTTGTGCGGGTTGCATAAGTTGATTTTTTTTTTTTTTTTAAACGTTGAAGGCGTTACAATTAGATTACTGGACAAAATAATTGTAGTTTTGAAAATCTAATTTTGTGTTTATCGGGTATGTTGTATGGTCTGGACGGTCACTTTAAAGTGATGTCAAGTACCTTAAATACTTAGGTACCAAAATGAAACTTGCACTATTAGTGTTGCAATTCAGTCTATATATAGGTGTGCAAGTTTTTTATTTCCGTGCGGTACACACGCGTCAGTGATAAAAATAAATTATTGTGGTTTTAGTTGATTTTTTTTCTGCTAACAATTGTATTAAAATGCTACATCAGCTTTACGAATATACCTTAAAAAAAATCAATAAAAATGTTAAAAATAAGTCATCAATCAAAAATGGTTATAGAAAAGAATTGATGTCTATCAGAAATGTAAATTACTTTATAAAAGTCAATGAAATTATGTTATATATTTATACGATCTAAATATAGCTCCATACATTTTATTATACATTTCTTCTCATAATATTGTAATTTAATACATTAGTTTAGTTCTATATAAATTTAGAGATCATACATATTTATGACCAATGAAAAGTGTTGTATTGGGAATTAGAAAACATGCTCTATAATGTCACATTATATTTTAGCATAAACGTTTTGTTGTATTGTTATTATCATCGTTTGTTAATTATTAAACATTTAATGCTCATTTCTTTTTTTATTATTATTATTATTATTATATGGTAAATTTGCAACCACATTTAGAACAATGTTTGTTTATAAAAGTTTACTCAACAATTTTTTCATTTTTTATTTTTTATTTATGTTTACAGACAGAAATATCGTTTTAATTGGTAAACATTATATACCGTGTGTTTTCTCTCTCTCTCTCTCTCTCTCTCTCTCTCTCTCTCTCTCTCTCTCTCTCTCTCTCTCTCTCTCTCTCTCTCTCTCCCTCTCATTTATAACATAATAATATACGCATAAGTTAATCGTAAAATAATTATTGTATAGATCATTCTAGTCGTCCAACTCTCCCAACCCCTTTTTCTCTTACTGAGGTTAATTGAAGCATGCGCTATATATTTTATCAGAACTAAGTTGTGTTTTAATGCGTAGCTATAAATCTACTAGTACATGTTCAGATAAATATATTGGCAAAGATTTTTATATCCGCGGATCATGAAAAAGTGCTCAACAAAGCAAAATTTATATATAAAAGAAGAGAAAAGAGAGACTAAATTTATTTGCTTGTTAAGTTCAGTGCTTATCAAATTTCACATTTTTTATCTTGTATATTTTATTATCTCTCTCTCTCTCTCTAATATTTTTTTATCATCTTATATTTTTATGATAGTATTAAAAAATCTCAAGGCTTAACAAGATATTATAATAATATTTCTTGTTAGGATTTTTTTTTTAAATCTTTAAAGTTTTGATTGTGTACTTATTTTTATACAAAACTTTTCATACTTATCGGACACGGTAATATAGAGTTATTAATACAATACAATTTGAGTTCGTTATTATGAATTTTGATTATCTAAAATTACCTGAATAAGTTTTCTAAAAATGATTTTGAGTTTTTTTCCTTTATAAAATCGATATATCTTGCTATTTTTTTGGGAAAAAATATTTTTTATCACAAGACTTCCCAAATCACCACAATGTTTGACAATTTGGGTGCACATTTAGGAAGCTGTGCTATCATTTATTCAATACTGGTACATATAAATAGATATATAAAAAAAAGAGATGTCCACCACAAGGCATTTGAATCCGGAAGTTTGATGGACCATTTAGTGTTCTGAAAAAAAAAAAAAGAGAAAAAAAAGGCAAAGAGCCCGCGGTAAGTTTGGCGACTTATACATCACAGTATATAATATGTTTACTACCCGCTAGCACTACGTCCTTCGCAATCGCAATCTATATAGAAACGCTTTTTATACTCTCAACAGTAAAATGTAATGATCTTAGAGGAATGGCTGCAAACTTTATTGACCGTCTTAAAAATACGAATCATAAACATGAATTTCTTTCCTTCTCTCTCTCTCTCTCTTTCTCTCTTGTATTATTTTTGAAATAAGATCTTTATTTTTGTGTGCAATTTTTACGGTGTTGCAATAAATTTATACAGCTTTTATTTTATTCTGTACTAGAGCAATAGTTATATTATATTAGTAAAACAAATTTTGAACATACATGGTCCAAATAAAATTTAATCATCACATTTCTAATTCTGACAAATGTATTTAATTATATTATTCTTGTAACTCTACTAAATAAAGTTTTAAACAGAATACGGACAAATTAGTAAACTAAGTTTATAACTACGATAAATATATGAATGTGTAGTTATTTAAAAATATTAACATTAATTAAACACTTTATTAAATGCATCAAGTTTTGTTCTAATTAGAAAATGCAGACATGAAATCGAATATTAAAACCCTTGTAGACATTTTTTTATCATTTAGAATACTAGATTGATAATTATCATACCTTATTATCCATGAATTAGACACCAACACATTGCTCTTGTATTTATTTTCATTTATTTCATTTTGACGTTTAAAATAACACGTTTCTGACTCTGACGTCACAATGTACCAGTTGGCTGACTTATCACGTGACCAGACGGGTAACTGTGATTGGCTAACACATCAACGTCTGACAGGTTTGGTCGTGACTCGCGTGATAAGTCAACCAATCACAGTTATCAATACATTGTGACGTCAGAAACGTTTATTTCAACCGTCAAAATGAAAATAAATACAAAATCAACGTGTTGGTGTCTATTTATGGATAATAAGGTATAGTACTTATCAATCTAGTATTCTGAATGATACAAAAATAAGTTTACAAGGGCTTTAAAGCTTTAAAATTTGTTAAATCTTGTATGATGCATGTAAAAAAAAAAAGTCAAACGAGGATATACGTATATTTACATCTAAAAAATTGGATTAACACCTACACATACTCCAATAGGATCTAACATGTCTGGTATATTATATATACCCACACACAATGCTATTAACAACAGGATTTTCATACAGACTTTTAATTCCTTGGTTAATCCAATCATCATGACGTCATCATACATTTCTATACAAGGCTTACCTGTAACAAATAAAAAACAAAATATAATCAAAATTCTGTCATGTAAACATACGCTATAATCTATTTACATATTCAAAACTTCAAAACCCTTACACAATTTTTTAATTTATATGTGTTTATCATATTATTTCGCAATAAGAAAAAAAAAACAATTTAAAATGCCAGGTACGTAAAATATAAATTATTTAAAATGTAATAGATAAGTAGTAACCTAAGAACAGGTATCTACGTATTTACTGTACTACAAAAATATTGAATGCAAATAAACATACTGTATAATAAAGGTACTCAATGCATGAATTAGGTAAAATTGTATCACAGTAAATTATCTGTTACGGATTAATATGTATCTAATGCAATTGCTATGATTTATTTAACTGGCCTTTAGTGATTTCCTACCTCAAGTACTTTTATGCTGATTTCATTATTGTTACATAAAAACCAATTTTTTACTGTAAAATTTATTGTAAAAATAACATAATGTAAACTTACTACTAACTAGATTGTTTTGATTTACGTCTGCAGCAGTTATATATATGACTATATAATATATACATATATATATATATATATATATATATATATATATATATATATATATATATATATATATATATATATATATATATATATATATATATATATATGTATATATGTATATATGTATATACCTGTGAAATGTATGTAACTTGGATCTTGAAAATCTAGTAAATGATTTGATTTATTAGTCATTTTTTCGGAACAAAAAATAAGCTGCTAATATTTGGTGAATTCAATTGTGTTTTATTCATATTATAAATTACTAAATGAAGAGTCTTTTAGTAAGAAATTACGTGAGTTTTGTTTGTATATTTATAAATAAATTTATGTTGATGCTATTAAATTATTCATTATAAGCATTACTTTTATGTACATAGCATTTATTGTTACGTATAATTACACCATGAACTTTTTTACAACGTAATTCAGAACAGTAATATTAATAATTTTATGTTTTTAATTTTTGTGTATTTATCTATTATAAAATATGGCTAATTAGGTTCATTTTTCTTTATATAAGTGGCATATCATAACATTCATGCACCTCTCTCTCTCTCTCTCTCTCTCTCTCTCTCTCACTTCCTCTCCTTTTTTTAATCACGATACTATTTTTAAAATCTCTACTTTTTTTAACGTTCTCCAAACGATCACTTTACTTCACAAAAAAAGTAAGATAAAAATTATATTTAGCCTTGTTAAAAAAAAAATTTTTTCTAATGAAAAGAAAATAAACGTTTTTATATAACTGAAATTTCATTACAAAAAAAAATCTTTTTTTCCATAGAATGAAAAAATGTAATAATATTATTGCAATAAAAAACTCTTTTGTTTATTTTTCAATAAAAAAAAATATACAAGTATGTTTCAATATATATTCATTTTATTTTTTGATGCGAGGATTTTCCCAATTTGATTGATTGATTGACGTATATAGGCAGGTAAAGTAGACATGAAGTATGTGTACTTAAAATTTAGTTGTTGCTCTCTCTCTCTCTCTCTCTCTCTCTCGCTCTCAAATATATTTCATTCAACGCTTGGAGTGATTCGAGTCTGATTGAATATTTTTGACATAGAAATTGCAAATATATATAAAATTTGAAAAAATAAATAAATAAACTATTGAGAAAGTTCCATAAAATTGGTGAGAACTGCCACTCTAAGTTTCTGCTACAGGGTGATTGAAAAATCCATATCAAAAGTTTGGTCATTGTAATGATAATATTTTCATCGACCCGCGTTGAAAATAAGAGTTCTTGAAAAATTCATAAGATTTCATTTCTTTTGTTAAAAAAGATAATAAAAAATCAGTATTTTTGACAATATAATTTGTCACCATTGATATTTATAACGGATTTGATTGTTTCATTATTAAAAAAAAAAATGTTTTCTCACTGTTAAATCTTTATCAAATGTTTTCTCACAAATCTTTTTTCAGTTGTATATATTTAATTTCTGTATCAATTGGAAGAGTGAGTCAGAGAGTACATTAAAACCTATAGTGTGCGCGCGGCCAATTACAAGCCTCACTTCAAATTCAGACAAACACGCTACTTCACATATCACTGCTAAGCATTACAAAATATACGAACTAGAACCAATAAAAGCAAATGATATTGATATTGTAGACACAAATACATGCTTTTTTTTTTAGTAATATACATTCAAATTTTGTCGGATTTTTATTTTTATTTTTTTTATTGAATTATTTTTATGGCATTTATTCATGTGTAATAAATATAATGTGGTATCTATTTCTAATATTTGTAAACAATAAAAATTTTATTTTAATTATTTTTAAAAAAATCAAAATGTTTTAATGATTTTAAGTACAATTTAAACTATTTTTAATGGATATTAAACTTGTGTTCTTGTATTTTATCAACGTTACTTATTATATTTTCCCCCAAGTTACAAAATCAGTTGTTGTTTTTTGTATATTTCAAGTATCAGCTTATAGAATACTTCTTACTACTTTTCTTTCTTTCTTCCAAATTTCCGTTCTATAGAATGAATAAAAGAAAATCTTACGTTAGTGAAAATGGCGCTATACCTTGAGCCTGATAGTAAGAAAAACAAGGACAAGTATTGAGGATTTATTTAGTTGTAACAATAGAGATTTAGCGCCCCTGCAAAGTTTGTGTTGTATTTGACAATTTACTGCCGCGCACAACTTACAATACAAATACATTACTCAGCACGTACTACTCAGATACAAAAGAAGCGAATGTACTGTACGTGAGTGAAAAGAAAATGTTAACTAAAAATCGAACTCAGGACCTACAACTTTGGCTTTATTTTTTATAGATACAGCCATGGTTTGTACGAGTAACCAATTTACACGGTCCTCTTTTCATGATTTGGAACTTTTGGAAGACGCTGAAATACAACAACTATTATACCACCCATACATTGTGTTTCAGCTTAATATAATATGGAGAATAAAAACAATGCTAGGATTTAAGCACAATGAAAGTAGAGACAGATGTTTAAATTGCTTCAAGGAAGTTTTTGTTTTCTTTATTTGTCAATAAATATTTTTTTCTCTTGTTTGTTTGTTTGTTCGTTTGTTTATTTATTTATTTATTTATTTATTTATTTATTTATTTATTTATTTATTTGTTTATTTATTTATAATTTACCTGAGATTTCATGTTGATGCAAACCTTATTCACCTACTGTATGAAAGTTCTGCATAAATTGAAAATGACTCATCTACTAATGACGTACAAGGTTTCCCCTACTTTAACTCAACAATTCTCACGTAATCTCTCAAACGTAATCCTTATTATATGCCAGTGAAGTTATTTAAAACATCTTAACATATTACATGTAAAAGAATTATTTACGTTCAATAAATGTATAAATATCAACAACAAAAATGTGTAAGATCTTATGTATTCGCTCCTACTATTTTTCTTTAAATAATGTTTAAAAGTAAAATGCATTTTTAAAATAAAAAATATTAGTGTCAAATTTTAGAAGCATCAAGATGTTTCGTCATTTTTGTATTATGATCATTTCTCTTCTGCACATTATTTAAAAGTTAAAAGTAACACAATTTTATGAACGCATGTTTTAAAATAGATCAAAATAATTAGCCAACTATTATACTGAATAACTTCCTTTTCTATCAATTATATATAGACACGCAGTTGAATTTCATAATATGTATAGGTTAGAAGTGTAACTGTCTCCGCAGTTTAAAAAAAAAAATGAAGTTATTTTCTGCCGGAACATCAGTGGACGATATAAAAGGAAATGTTAACTGGCATTACCTTGTCATGTCACACTCCATTTGTTGCATTTGACATGACAGTGTTAGTGCAAAAATACTTCGCAAACCTTGTAGACGATGCAAGATTGTGTCATCCTTATATCTGCGGGAGTTCAAGTTATTGTTATAAAAGGTTACGTAATACTGGTTACAATACATTTCTTATGTTGTGAAAAATCTGAAAGACATTATTGTGTCGATGCCATATTTGATCTGTCATACTTCTATCATCGCGAAAAAAATATATATAATAGCACGTCTTCGTTGTCGTAATGTTCTATAATATTATGCGGTTCTTAGAATATTTTCCTCAAGCAGGACTACACGTATTTTTTTAAGTGTCAATAATTCAGTGATACTTTTATAACATCTTATAAAAAACTTAATGGATTTTAGTTTATAGTTTTCAGTTCACGAATCAGTCATATACGAGTCATATTATGTGAAAATAAGATAAGAAAGGTAATATATATATATATATATATATATATATATATATATATATATATAAATTACTGAATTACAATATAAGATAAAACTATGCATGTTTCACTTCAATTTCAAGTTAGTAGTTAGCCACAAAAACTCTTTTTTCTTTTTTTCTCATCCAAAATTGTAGGACATAAAATCAGTGTACGAAAAAAAAAAAAAAAAAAAAAGTATATAGTTTTAGTTTTAAACTTAAAAAAGAAATATTATATATATTTTTCACCCCAGCCAAAGTATTAGGCAATCTCGTTGTTTTGTGTTTTTTATGCCATGTTTACGACATCTTATGCTATATGTTCTTGAATTTGACTACAATAACAAAAAAAAAAAAAAAAAAAAAAAAGAACATATATTTCACATTTATATGGCTCACAACTCATATTTCATACAAAATAATAAAGAAATGTGCTTCAATATAGATTTTTATTTCAATTTTTTTTTTATCATATATATGTATGTTTTTCAATAAATAAAATTGAATCAAAACATTTTTTATGACTTAGTCCTAAAAATTATTTCTCAGTTTTTATTACTCTTATAGTATATAAAAAAAAACTCACAGAATAAAAACAATAATATAAAAAAATTGTATAATATATCTGCAAACAAAATGATAGTAATATATCACACTTACGTAACGTATATCCTAGTATGTTAATTTATTCAGAGAAAATAGTATATTATTATTATTATGAAAAACATTTTAATAAATTTAAGACTGCAGGTAGCAGTAGTAGGTAGTTCATGTATTATGCATGCTATTTTAATGCGAGCATGTTTTCTTTCCTAACTTCATAATAATAATAATAATAAAAAAAACAAAAGGAAACAGAATACAACATGCTTGAAATTCACACTTTGTTGCGGTCCCTTTTTGCTTACGTCACACTCGCACCATAATATAATATATTACCTGCCTATGACATTTGCCTTGACAATTTTATATAAATATTATGAAATATTTCACATCACGAATGCCATTGTATTCGAGTTTTAAAGCAAAACTCAATCACATTGACCACACGGTATACGTATACCACTTTTATTATTTTTTTTTTATAACTATTCATTTTATTTTAAACCATTGTCTTTTTTTTATATATTTATAATAGCAATGAAAACTATTATTTTAAAATTTTGATCAATAGCTTTTAAAACTAATGGATTGGACACATATTTACAACTGAAGTCATACAAATTTGCAATATAACACCTAATCTGACAAAAAAAAGTCATTAAGTCAAACGGTTAAAAATGGAATAAGATATAAGTTATTTTTTATTCATAAATTTTATTTTGTATGCTAACTAGTACTTCCTTCCAATTGCGATATAAATAGACGTTGTCCTTGGTTTCATTGTATGTATATTGCTCCGTTTTCCTTTTTTAAATTTAAGAAACGTATTGGTTTAACTTATCATAAAGATTGATTAAACACGTTATTTCTTCATAAAAGTAAATAGCACTTTTAATCTTGTAAAAAAAAAAAAAAGAAAAAATTATACATATTTTATTTTTAATTTATTGAAATCAGTTACAATTTTTCATCATATTTGATATAAAAAAGCATTCATGACACAAAATAAAATGAACTTTTGAGTGAAGTGTTTTGAGTGCAGAATTGCGAAGAACGTGTCTGCTATTGATGTTTTCTTTCTCTCAGTCACTGATTGAGATGAACGCAATGAACTGAACTGAAAGCTCTCAATACATCATACAACAGTAATTTCTTTAGCAACCGCATGTGAAAAAAAACATAGCTCAAGTGAAAAAGCAATAATTTTTCTTTTTTATACCATACGATTTATCATCACGATATCTCTATCTTATACTTCGATTTTTGCTTCCCAGTTTTTTTATATTATAGACACTTTCTTATTGTAGATAATTTTGTGGTTATTTCAAATATATCTACTAATCAGTGAGGTTTCATTTAATTGGTTACTGAAGTTTCATATGATGAACACTTTCATTAAAAAAAAAAAAAGCTTGTATTTGAACGCGCCAAAAATATATAGAGTGAGTAAAAATAAAAAAATTAACGATACAGTTTTGTTTGCCATTACATCCGTGAAGATAATTGTATAACGTTTGCATAAATATACTCACATCACGGGTTTAGTGTACAGTACATACAGAATGAATTAGCGTGCACGTATTGCCCGGTTCTCTCTCTCTCTCTCCCTCTCTCTCTCCAAATCCCCTTTGCCTAACACCCTCGACTTGGCTGTTAGTTACAAGCAAAAGCAGTAAAGTTAAAATATATAAAGCTCTCTCTCTCTCTCTCTCATCTCTTCTCTCATTTTTTTTCCTCTTAGATGTACCACTAATCACCCTCGCTTGCGCTCATAAGGTGACCTCTCTTTCTCATTATTAACACAAAAAACACTTTTAAATTCATGCGTAGCGTAACACGCGCATTAAAAAAACATCGCAAAAATGAGAGAGAGAGGAAAAAAAAAAAAAAAAGGGATGTAGCTTTCATGTTCTTTATAAACGGGAAAAAAATATAAATGATGAAAATTATTTGTTAGCTTAAAATATAAATTTATATTTAGAAAACATTGTAAATAAACATTGAAGGTATACAGAGAAAAAAATAGTGTGCATAAAATTTTAATAAATTTTGTTTTATAACAAAAAATGAATACATGAGAAAATAATATAGTAAAATATTTGCTTTTATTTTTATTTTATATATATATATATATATATATATAGATGTTTTTTTTCTGTATTTTCTATATCAGTAATTTATAAATAAAATAAGCATGTCGATATAAAGCCTTAGATATTCAGATGTTCTCGTTTATATGTACGACCTCTTGCTATATGGAACGAAAAATGCAATCTTTATGCTACAAGCTTCTACGTTTTTTTGCCCTGGGATAAAAAAAAGAACACAAATGTTCTTG
Source organism: Ecdyonurus torrentis (assembly GCA_949318235.1). Taxonomy (NCBI): domain Eukaryota; kingdom Metazoa; phylum Arthropoda; class Insecta; order Ephemeroptera; family Heptageniidae; genus Ecdyonurus; species Ecdyonurus torrentis. The sequence continues at coordinate 21,951,559 of OX439131.1, forward strand.
TGCTGCTTACTTTAACTTGTATGTCAAGAAATATACGAAACTTTGTTTGAATTGTAACTTTTAAATCCACAGGGTGTCCAACTTATTGTTACCATCAATTAGATTGTCATCTTCTTGACGTTTCATCTTTTATTTCAAAAAATGGAAACATTTGGTATAATTTAATAAAAAAAAAATAAAAAAAACTGATATATTTTAAAAAGTAATTACAATACTTTCATCGATTTATAGATATGGATAAATAATACTTGTGAAAAAAATAATAATGTACCTTGGAAATTTTTATTGTTTTGTATAATTTAAAAGCTCCACCAATATTTAAAATCAACTTCAATTACATTAAAATGTTACTCTAGGTGTAAGTTGTCTTTTTTTTTTTTTTTTTTTTTTTCCTTCCTTTTTTTTTTTTTTTTTAGCTTTTCAAGTAACATAAAACTTACTTAAAAGCAATAACTATAAAAGCGATATTTAAAGCACCATTTTTATACACTAAAAGAAGAATACCCTGTATATATCTAATAACGAAGGTTGAATATATTGTATATTATCTTATATATATATATATATATATTTATATAGTTACTGACATTTGTACGTGTTATAGTGATAAGCTGGTGTTTAGCTCAATACTGTAATATCATTTTTATCCTCGTTTCTTTACTTTGCTCTATATATAGCTGCACTTTATATGTAGCAAGCTAAAGGTGCATCTTCATACAAATGCAACTTGCAAACATAAGACGTGATCTTCTTTTCAAATTTCGCTCGCTACAGATGCTCTAGAAAAATATTATTTTCTTTTACTTCTTTCATCTTACTGCAGTATGTATTTTTTATTATATAATGTTTAATTTTAACTCTGCAATGTATTTTATATACACTTTGTTTTTAATTTAAGAATCTATGGAGGTCCCTAACATATTATTAAAATTATAATTACTTATATTAAAAATAATATAGGTTTAGCATAATTATGCAGGGAAGAGGGAATTATGCAGGAAGAAGGTAATAGATAAGGTACAAAATTTGAACTTTTTTCTTTCAAAATAATAATATTTTGTTTATTACTGACATGGATTTTGAAGTCTGTAACATCACTATGCATTTTGATGAAATAAACCTAGTACATTATATATATATATATATATATATATATATATATATATATATATATATATATATATATATATATATATATATATATATATATATATATATATATATATATTTATATATATATATATATGATTATATTTATATATAATCTTTCATTATATAATATGTAGCCTTTAATATATAAAAAAAAGGGTTTTAATAAATTGTCATAAAAATAATAGTCAATAATTATAATACAGAGGCAAAAATGGTTTCATTTCACTTTTTTATCTCGATGTTAACCACAACTTTATAATCAATAGGTTTCTATTATATTTTACTGTTTTTGTCTCACAAACAGTGATATATATTTTTTTTTCTAGGTAGCCAAACAATAAGCCAAGCAATTAAATAACAAAAACGTGACTATATAAATATCAAACAAATGTTTGTTTTGCTTGAATTAATTGCGTATCGTGACAAATAATATTTGACATGTACAGTACAAATAATTCTGATTTATTTCCAGAAGTAAACACGACAGTTTTGTGGCTTGATTTGTGACAATTCAGCCGAGCGTATTAACACATATCATAGCCAATTTATATTTAACCATATGCCACTGTGTATATTAAAGCGTAAGAATTAGACATCACTTAACTATATGGTAACTACATAATATATACATACTGTACACAACATATAAGGCATTTTAATATCGATGCAAGAATATTTCATATGGAAATTTGCAAGAAAAAAGAAATTGAAGTTGTGTAGAAAAATATCAAAAAACAAACATCAAGCTAAAGTAATGTTATTCACGATTTTTTTTTTTTCATTTATTTAATTGAATTTTCTGCTACAATATATATATATATATATATATATATATATATATATATATATATATATATATATATGTATGTATGTATGTACACTCTGGCCAAAACAAGGTCGTTCCCGCCAAAAGCTGTATCCGCGGTGCTAAACCAATCAGAGAGCGTGTTATAAACCTACTAGCCAATCACAGTTGACTTTACATTATTAATTACACTGTATCCGCTCGAAATAGTATTGGGGGAAGTGTATAATATTGCAACATTCTAAAGCATTTTATTCCAACAAAATACTAGAACCACGATGAACGCAGAATTTTTTTTCCTAATATTTATATAGCAAAAAATAAATAACAAAAATACATTGTTGCTATCATTTTATTAATTTCAAAAAGTATTCAATAAACTGACTCAATAAACTATAATAATATTTCTATGAATGCACTAAAAGCAATATGAATTATGCATAGAGTGATTGAAAACGATATTTCATTTTGTATTTGTATGGTACACTTATAATAAGAGTACAAAATAATACATAAATGAAGTTAAAATTGTGTATTGTAAACTGATGTCAAATGTAAACATTCGTACAATATAATACACAAACAAAATAATACACTTTTAATTTATTTTATTACCAAAAAAAAAGCAATAATTTAATTTTAAATTTTAAATTAAATAATATAACGTACAAAAAAACTGACACTTTATTGCATGTAGTTATTTAACTAAATCCACGATATATAAAAAAAAACTTATCAGCCTGAATAATCAATACTCTCGTATTCAAAAGTTAATTACATTCTTTTTTACATGTAAAAATGTGTATAAAATAATTCGGTGGTTGTAAAACCGCCATTATTAACCATCGAACGAGCCATTTTGATGAGTATAGTCGAGAGGTCAGCTTAAATTAACTGTATCCAAGCCTTTTATCATGAACAAATTAAAAAAAAAAATTAAAAATTAATGAACGATTTTTGTGTTTTTTACTCTGATTTCTGACTTTAGACCGTGCAATATAAAACATTTTTTATAATATTTTGTGTGTGTGTGTGTGTATATATATATATATATATATATATATATATATATATATATATATATATATATATATATATATATACTTTTTTTTTTTTTTTTTTTTTTTTTAAATTTGGGACTATATATTTTTGAGACAGCAATTTTATCACCATATTATACATACTTTGAATTAAAATAAAATTTAAATGTACGAAAGCATTACAGATGCATTCACTATTGTTGCTATTCATAACACGACTAACTAACTATAAGCGTAACCTATGAATTTAAATATATTGGCCATCATGCGAGAAAAACGAAACGGGATTTTCTTAGTCGCATTGTAAATGGACTTTTTAGGTAACAAGCACAAATATAAAAGCTATATCATACAGCGAGCATAATTTTTATAATAAGAAAATTAGTAAAGATTCGTTTCTTTGGTAAATTTTAATTTTGACAAAAAAAAAAAAAAGTAAAAAGACAGAAAATAAAGTTTGATTTTCATTACATTTTTCTTTTTAAAGTTCAAGTTATAATGTTCTCTAGAGAGTTTTTATCTTACGATGACAACCCAATACTGAGGCAGGTATGAGGTAGATTTCATTTTTAATTACACATCCTACTACTACTATAGTCTGCTCTACTGTCTTATTATAGTGTCTTTTATAATTAGAATTTCTATATTAATTAATGTTAGAGAGCTTTGACAGTAATATTATATTGTTATTAGTAATTATTTTATAATAATTTAATTCTTAGCGATAATAACGCATGCTTATATTATATACATATACAATATACACACACTTTAGTTTGTCTAGACCTCTGGACTAAATTTCTGTACTTAATAGTAGTATAAGTATGTAAATTTGTAAAGCAATTAAATTTGTGCTTGTTTATTTTTGTGTATGTGTTATAAGTTATATAAGTATAACCACGCTTAAAGATACAAACAAAGGAATGTATATTTTTAGTATGAATCTCTATAGAAAAGCAAAGAGCTCTGTTTATATTTGACTGTATACAATCAAATAATTAAGATTCCTTGATATATATATATATATATATATATATATATATATATATATAAATAAATTTAAATTTAAAAATTAAAGGTGTACAACACCTTGAACAAAAAACATGCCTAATATCCTAACATATCTAAATATCAACGTTGATTTGGCCGAAGTCATTGATTTCCATTTTATTTCCCATGCAACAAATGACAGCTCACTAGTCCACGCGCGTGGAAACAGGCAAGCTGTGACGTCATAAACCCGCATCTGTCGTGTAAATAAATGTAAAATAAATTATTAATCAATGACTCCAGCCAAATCAACGTTGATATTAGACATTTTTTTTTTTTTGTTCAAAGTGTTCTACACCTTCAAGGGCTTCAAGGAAGTAGGTCCACCTGACAAACTATCTATATCACGAAATATAAAATTAAAAGGCAGTAAAGATGAAATGTTACTTAAAAATTTAGATGTCTAAACAATATTAAATATTTTAGTTATTCCACTTCCAAAATAACATGTTAATATAAAAATAAAAATTCAATTCAATTTTAGTGCCAGTTTTTAGGTCAAATCAGACTTTTTTAAGGTTACAAAAAAAAATTATAAAATGTTTTTCAAACCAAAAGTCATTTTTTATAATAAATAAATATTATTTGAAGTTTGTAGATATATTATTTTTTACGGTAGATAAATTGCGTACAATGGATTATAGTAAAAAAAAAAAAAAAAAAAAAAAAAAGGTTTCTCATTTGACTAATAGCGGCACCATGTCGGTTGCCATCGGCCTTAATAATAATAATATATTATTATTGATTTGCTAAACATTCTCAATCCAATATTTTTACTATACTCCTTAAGGCAAGATAACATTATAAAACAAAACTATGTTGGCAAAAAAATATAATTTCAAAAATATTTCATGAAATATTTTTAATAATAAAAAAATTATATCAACATATTGAAATTTCATAGTGTGAACATTTGGAGTAGTAGGTTAGTGCAAAGAAGATAATATAGAGTAATAAATATAAGTATACAATTTTGTCCTAATTTATTTTCCATAATATTGAAAAACATAATGTAAAGTTTATTATGGCTGTTATGTCACTATTATGTTATTATGTCACATGGCTTAGGGTTGAAAAGACTGTCACATATAATGCACTTGTCGTTGTGACATTTATAGACATGCCTGCCTGCCTGCAATGTACTTTATTTATACTGGATATTAACGTCATAGCTTCATTATAACACTGCATGCAGATTGTGTATGTATTAACTTGCTTATAATCCCGCTTTTGTTATTAACAAGCGTTGTAAAATTTACTTCTATGATACAATTTTTTTTTATTTATTCCCCCGGTAGAAAATGTCATTAAGAATTTTTCTAGTGTTAATAATATTTGTATTTATTTTTCTAATAAAAACAAACAGCAATTTAAAGTAATTTACTATACTTTATTTCTTTTCTTTTTTTTAAACAAAACAAGTTTTTAAGATTATCTGGTTCTTAAAACTAGGTGGTTTATTAATTTAAAAAAATTCAAACATTTTAAACTAAATATTTCTGCTTAATAATAATGCTTAAGAAATGCTTTATAATGCTTAATAATTAATGTTACTATCGTTCTATATAATTTTATTACATACATTTTTCTTTTACATATTATTAAAAAAATGTGTTTTTATAATTAAACTTAATGGTGCAGTGAGAAAATTGTCCTTACTTTTAAGCAGCTATACAGTATAATAGTAATAATAATATTGATTTTAGTGATACATTTTCTAAGGACGCACATTCCCGTATTTTGCAGAAAATGATAACATCTTTTGCTGGTGCTGCTGAGCAATAGTCCTCTATGATTGCAAAAGCGGAAATTGCAAAGACAGAAAGATGGCAAAACATTTCGTAGCTTATTCTGATACATGATGGAGTCTTATTTTCAGCACAAAAGCGATCGATTTATTGACAAAATTGGAACTCAAGTCTACCTAAATTGCATTTCCTAACATGCAGCAAAAAGAGACTGCTTGGTATAATATCTGATGTGACAGAAGAAAATAAAATTGCAATATAAAACAACAACAACATAAATATTATAAATGAAAAATATAAATTGATAACAAAATGCATATAGAATATATTTTTGAAAATGTTGTGGATTAGTTAAATGTTTTGAGAAACCATTTTTTATCGTTATTTCTAATCTAAATTTTTTTAAAAAAACACACGTCTGAATAATGATGTTATTTATTGTATAAAGAAAAAAGTATATTTACGATAGATATATAATAACAGACTTGTCATTTTATTATTATTATTATTATTATTATAGTAATTTTAAAATTTATTTATTTATACTCAATGAATGAAGTAAAAAAAGTAGGAGTAAGATAGTACATTTTTTTTCATTAGTGCAAAGATAAAAGAGATCTCAGCCTACTTCAGTTCTAGTGATTGGCATGACATGATAGAGTGCCAAATAATTGACTACTCGCTCACTCCACTACTGTGGACAGCAAGCGAACTTTGTGACGTCATATTCCGCGTGGGAGTCACTTTCACCACTGACATTTAGGGAGTATATACTAGCCGCGGGAAATGTAACTTTGACTGACCAAAAAATACTGCTGACCACAGTATGTGTGCACAGAGTGAAATTAAAAGAGTATATTATATAATAGCGAGTAACTTTGTTCCCCCTTTTTTTAGTATTATTATTTTTTTTTTAATTACTTTTTATTTTTCAAAAAATAATAATAATAATAATAATAATAATAATGTACTAGACAATAACAAATGTTATTTTTTAACCTTTGTATTGAAAAAAAAAATAGTAATCTATAGCATAGTTAAATTATAATTTTTTGGAAATTTTAATTGAAAAAAGGTGATGAAAATTGAAATGAACTTGAAGTGAAACTTCATGAACAAGATTGAAGTACAGAAGTATAGTAGTAATAATTATAATTTCACCGATGTTATCAAATCTATAAATCTATAAATATCACAATAAAATCAATATAATAATATACTGAATTGAACAATTGAAAATCATCAACAAAGCGAGAGAATGTTATGATCATCAATGTTAATTTCTCAACTTTTATGAAAACTGGGACATTTTTACTGTGTAGTAATTTTCTGACTTTTATTTTTTATTATATTTTTTTTTAATCTACTGCTGTATTGATTTTTACTTTATATAATATTTTCAATATGTCAAAGTATAGAGCTAAACACTGAGAAGTAATTTTGATGATACGAAGAAAAAGAAATCAATGAGAGCTCTGATAAAGGCAAGGAGAGGAGCCCGCGGCCACAGGTTGATTCAACAACCACTTGACCGACTTTGTCTCCTCGCTTATAGATTGCAGTAGACCAAAGTTATTACACATACATGCAATACACAGTAAGTCTGTCATACCTACTCTTTTAGCCTTCAATCAAACCTTTTTCTCATTAAACACAATCTGTGAGAAATAAATTTATAATAAGACAGAGCTTTAATTGTAAAAAAAAAAAAAAAAAAAAAAAAATATATATATATATATATTGATTTTGATGATTGAAGCTAAAGTACCAGCAATACAGTTTATAAATATATTTAATTTTACTTGCTGTATTCAATACTAAAAAATGTTATTTTCTAGTATTGCATTTAAAATTATTAAAAATTTAGTTGAAATGGTGAGGTTTATGCGTAATAGGTGTTGGCTATTCGCTACCACTTGCACCTAACCCAACCTAACCTTAACAAGCTATTAATAATAAAATGCCTTAATATAATCAGATGCACATTTTTTGTTTATTTTAACGTCAAAAATAATGCCCCAAAACATAAATTTTGCTTTGTAGGATAAAATGTTTAGCGATGTTAATTTATCATGTATAATGTTGCTATACAGTAGTTAAAATCTTACGCATGAATGTAATTTTACATCTTTGAAACATAACATGCTGACACGGAAGATCCAAAAACGACACATGCCAAATTTTCTGCGTGACTTCGTTATAAGATCATATTATGTTGAGAATCTGTATTGTACAGTACATCACAGTAACAATAATTATCAAGTGAGTTTCGAAATGATAATTGTCAGCACATACTGCTCGTATTGTATACAGTCATTAAACACGTTATCCATTCCATACTGCGCAAATCAATTCAACTGAAAATATGATAGTGAAAAATTTAGTCAATTTTATGCTGTGTTTATAATGTAAAAGTCAATATTGCATAATAAATCTCATCATTAAATTAATTAACGCTAATTATATATTATGATTGTTTCAACTTTTGATTGAAATAAATTTTGAATAGTTCTGTGAATTGAATTAAATATCATTATTTTATTATGAATTATAATAACAAAAAAAAAAATCCCTCTAATTTACGTTAATTGTTATTACTATAGATAGTTAAATGTAAAAGAGTATTATTATTATTTTACCAGCAGTCTAATTAACAGTATTGCAGCCTAAATATATAGAAACGACTTTAAAAGAAAAAAAAATGCTAATAATTATTATTAAAATACTAGAAAAAATTAGAAATTTTTTCACATTTTTAGTACAAATGTTTTCTTTTATCTCTCTGATTTCTTTCTTTTTCTTTTTCATCTCGTTCTCTCTCTTTCTCTTTCTTAAAAACTTTTAACTTATGGTTTATAAAAGACTTCCAAGTTTTTCTTTTTCTTTTTTATTTATTGCCAAAGTTTTTTTGTTATCTATTTGGAGGGCGCTGCATTGGAATTTTGACAATTGCTTACTGCGAGTAGGCATTGTTTGTGGTTATGACGTCATCACTAGTTCCATTGTTTGCCTTACAAGTCAGTGCGCTCTGTGTTTACTAACTTCACGTGACCACTGTAGGCCACCGGTACTGGACTTTCAGTTAGCTTCTTAGCCAACTTATAAATTAACTTCCGTCACTCAATTTTCCTGCACGTCTCGTACAGAATTAGAGTTAAACTTTTAAAAAAAAAAATCTTTTTGGTATTATATGAAGTAAAATATATAATCAAATAATGTTAATTTAAATTTTTATATAATGCAACATTAAAATAAACCATTAGATGCTCACAGCTACACAACTCAAACAACCACTTTTTTTTTTTTTTTATCTTTGAAAATTATAATTGTTGATCTATTACTATATTAATTGCGTAATACGTTTTAATATATATATATTCAAGATAAGTAGCATAAATTCGAGTTAGAAAAAATATAGTGTTTCAAAATATTTAAATGTCAGTTGACTTTGTTTTACAGTTAAAAATAATAATTATAAAGAAACGAATTTTCTTAATTACCAAAAGTTCAAAATAATATTTTATCTTCTTTTACGAGAAAAGAAAAAAAAAGTTTATTAATTAGTCAATTAAAATGTATTTAAAGTGCCATATTTCAAGTAGAAAAAGTTTATAAAAGCGATATCCATCTCAATAGTAAAAATTATCATTATTCAATGAAACTTTCTTAACTATTGACTTTTTTTTATAGCATTTAATTGTGTGAGCAATTTTCAATTCATGAAGCAGCTATCACGTTCTTCCAAAAGTAAATACTTTTTTATGCGAAACCTCTTGAATATAGAGTAGTGATCTTTTTGTTGACTATTTAAAATACAAAATAGGGACTGTATTGACTATTTTTGGTCGTAAATAAAGTTTCAAGGATACATCTTGAATAAAATGTTAATAATTTAATTTTTTATATACGAACATTTAGTAGTTATTATGAATTTTAGATGCGATAAATATTGTGTATGTACTATGCACAGTACGTACATGAAAGAAATACTTGAATAAATTGTATTATAAAAGACCCTATGAAGGATGAAGGACACTTTTAAAAATTTATGTACCTAATTTGAATGTTGCGCATACATAATAGTTTAACCATGATAATGCATAATACTGTAGTGATCTTTTCCTATTGATGATATAAAAATGTGATTTAACAACATTAAGGTTAATGATAGTGAGCTTTTTGCATGGTATAAAATGGGTTAATTTTAAAACAACATAAACCATAAGTATTAAAATGTTGAATAAATGTTCTATAGGGGTAATATTATAAACCATTGAATGTATATATAGTTAGCATGAGGGTTTAGAGTCTGGTCAGTAATTATGTCAACTGTCTTTTTAGTTGAAACTTGACATGACAGGAGAATTGACGGAGCAACAGCTGTTGATGTTTCTTTGTTTTAAATTGACAATGTCATAATAATTTGTTTTCGTGTAGGTAACTATTTTGCTAAGTTATACTAGCTTTCCCTTTACTTTACTAACTTATCCCCCGCCCCCCCCCCCCCCCTCTCTCTCCATTGTCTCCACTCTCTTCTAACTCATTCTTGTAAGAAAATTATAAAGTTATCGTAAGATCTAATTTAAATAATTAAAGTAAATATTATAAAATACATATAGTTTCACATCTTATATATATTACGGTGCATGCATGTTCTTTCCTTATTATCTTGATTAGTTATGTCGTAAGACTATTAACAACTAGGCACTGTATATATGTGTGTGTATACGTATATATATTATAATATGCATGTGGATATAATATAATGATATTATACTTTACTGTATGTATGTGGGGAGAAACAAGTACAAATATTTGCATAAGTATACGCTCGCATGCATATAACACTATTATGTCGTATAAATATACCTCTTTGTTAAACTTACTTGCTATATTATGCTTCAGCGATTCTTTATATTATATATATATATATATATATATATATATATATATATATATATATATATATATAACAACTCTATTCCTCAATTCAAACGTGACAGAAGATGTAATTAAAGTTTATATTGCACGGAATAATAATAAATATGATTTTCAAGTTACAGATATAAAATAATGTATATTATTTATAATATACATGTATACGGTTTCATAGAAACAGTATTAGTAAAAAGCATAAAGTACTCGTGTTTCTCGTTTCCATTATTATATAAAGATAATGAGTTCTTTTTTTTTCTTTTAAAGTGCGATTATATTACAATATAAATGTGTGATAATTGTTTTGCAATTACTGCAAAAAAAAAAATACATAAACAGTACATATAAAGAAAAACAATTATAAAATTGATTTTTATTGAAAGTGCCATTTTTAAATTGACTGCACATTATATTAAACTCCAAATACGTACAAACAATCTATATAACATATTATTTATGATTTTATCAAAATGAATTGAAAAATACATAAAATAAAAAATACAGACCTAAATAAGTATAATATTTCAGATATCTTATAATTTTTTTTTTTAATTTAAAAAAATTTTAATCTTTATTGATTATTAGCTTAATAAACCGTAGGCCCGCCGTAGGGTGAATAAAACTTATCACTATGTAAAATTGAGTGTGTAAATAAAAAAAAACTTGAAATTATCTGTGGTTTAATCTAATTATTATACTTTACTTCCCATATTACAGAACAGTTTTAGTTTATAATGTTGATATTTGAAACAATGCTATACGTAATTATTAGAAGAGCTAGGGGCAATGTATGCTAGGAAATTGCATAAATTCATTAAGTGTTGCTTGTTCAAGGGGAGAACAATTAAATACTACAACCCTAAGCAATATAAACCAAAAATACCTGTGTCAATGAAATATTTAAGCACTGCTACTTATTTAACATTGAATTAAATACCATGACCTCATGTTGCTTTATAAATAATCTGAATGTTATTTTTATTTAATTTACTGACAAAAATCTGAATGAGGAATGTGAATTGAAATATTTTTGTTGAGTTTATGATATTTTTGGAAAGAGCTTTAAAAAATTTTGAGGCGGTATTTTTTCGTAGGACGATTGGAGCATGCGAAGTATTTTTAATTAATTTTTGAAAATCGGCCTAGAAAGCCTGTGACGTCATCAGTCTACTTTTTTATCGGCTCAGTAACCAGTTTAATGAAATCAGCTCGTCCTCAGGGTTTCGAAAAACTGGCTACTGAACATTCTACGGTCAATACTTTCCGAAATAAATGCCCAATTGATGACGTCACAGGCTTTTTAGGTCGATTTTCACAAATTAATTAAAAATACTTCCCATGCTCCAATCGTTCTAAAAAAAATATCACCTCAAAATTGTTTAACGCTCTTTTCAAAAATGTCATAAAAAGTGGGGGTTAAAAAGAATTCACCTTCCTCATTAAATATCATAATCGTGTCTACAAATTTATTGTCAAAACTTTCACACAGTTATTACTAAATCCTCAATTGTTCTAGGTCACCATAACAATGCTTATTAAACTATTATAATACCAGAAAAAACACTCTCTTACATTGTTATTTCTCTTTTAAGAATTTTTACAACTTTTATATACGTTTTACAGATATATATTAAATTAAATTGATGATTTAAATATAAATAATATTCAAAATTTATATTTCAATAAAATTTATATTCTAAAGCTTAAATTACTTGTATACAACAAATTTCACACAAATTTAATAAAAAGTGACGCGGCAAATCACGTCTACATGGTTTAATTACAGGTAACATGAAATGTCAGAAATTAGAGAGGAGCAATTCATTTGAAAAACAAAACTAATATAATACATATATATAGTACAGAAAATCGTGATATTTATTATTTACAAGTTTTTTCAAGCGTTATATACATACGTACATGGTATATAGAGTAATCTATCATGCGATAAGTGGGGAACAATTACCAACAAATTGGCATATACTCCGGGGTGCCGCTACTTTACACAATAAATTGACGAGTGTAATTATTATTTTAATTTTACTCTTTAATAACTTTTTTTTTAGTAACATTCATTTTAATTATATTAACATTTAAAAAAAATACTATTAACTTTAATATACATTTTATGGAAGCTAGTACACAAAGAAATAAAACCTCATGTTCTTTATTATTATTATTATTTATATTATGTATTATTTTAATTTATTTTTATTTATTTATTACTTTTATCGTTTTTATTCTACCATTTTTAGGAAAAATTAATAATAAAATTTGAATAATTAAAATGTAAAATATTTTATTTAAACTTGACTTAATTTATATAAATTTAGGTAATATTCAAGCTTTATATGGGTAATATTTAAATAAAATATACTAGTGAGTCTTGTTATATAGAAATATTAATTTGTGAAAATTACCGCAAAACGTTAATGTATCAATAATTAGTATTATCAATATTGACTTATAATTATCAATAAGTAATTTATTTCTGAAAAAAAAAAAAACTTATACGTACAAACTTTTCTACAAGATGTATTTGCGTCATACAGGTATAGTGATTGGTCGCACCGTAACCTACATACGTATAACCGCACCCAATTAATATATATACATAGAAGAGGAAAGGATTTTATACCAGTTTATCCCTTTAAACCGGAAGTCATTCAGTGGTAAGGTAAGGTTATACTGCGAGTAGTATAGCTCAGAACTGTAATTCTCAACTGCTCTATTTTTTGATAAGATAATGACATCTAGGTAAAGTGATGTTTAACTTATTTCAAACTGAGTGAGTCTGTGTAGTTGTGAAACTATAATAATAGAACTTTCTAACACTTCATAACTATACTTGTTAATTAAATAACTCATACTAAAAGTCATTTAATTATTCTAGACATGAATACAAAGTAAAATAAATAAATTGTGTTAAAAAGAAAATCACTCAAAGAACAATAGCGTATTATAGATCAATTGATTAAGCTATATAGTTGAATTATTGGTTAAAAACAATCACATCACAATCATTATTTTGATGCAAATTATAAAGTATCAAAATGTAACATGCTTGGAAAGCGTATGCGATGATATTTTAATTATATCAGATAAATGGTTTTACAGAAAAGAATCGATGGGGTAATTCTATATTGGTGAAATTTTCATTTTAGTAATGAACGTGGTGTTTTATTTGTAGCAAGCTATGGAATTACTATAGTATATACCATTGTCTCTAAAACTAAGTTTTGCAATAGTGGTAAACTTTGAGTCCATTAATTAGAGTGTATGTGGTGTAAAATCAAACCAATGTATCGCAATCCCACGCAGTCACTAGAATCCCTTCTTCAATAAGTTTTCATCTTAATTGCGATCTTTTCAACACTTCGCACAAACATAATCTCCGGATTATATAGAAACAGCGGCTTGACAAGATTCTTATCTAATTTACATTATTTTTTTATTTTCCCCTTACTTCTAAAACTTTATTAATAATCAATTTTATATTGCTAATCAAGATAAAATAGTATTTATATTAGGTTACTAGTGGAAGTTATATACTTTTTTTTCTTTTTAAACTAATTTGCAGTTATTGGCATGTATAAGAAATAATTTCTATTTTATGTGTATAATCGAAATTCTAATTTTTCTCAAAAAAGAGACTTGATATACTTCCATTGGAAAATTTGCATTAATCATTGTTGTGTTTTAACATACTAGCGTATGTTTTCATGTTTACTGATACAAATCCATATATAGCAGTATTTTTTTTTCTTGTGAAACCCAAATTTGCAAAGCTGATAGATGGTTTTATTTTAGACCTTAAACAAACAAAAAATAAAAAATGATACCATAAAATTGTAAGAACATAACTTCATATTAAATCTATTTAATTCCTGAAAGCAGGTTTTAACTTAGAACCTGGTTAAAAAGTTACTAATTATAATAAAGTTAGAGAGTGAAATCCAAAATATTATGTCAAGTATGCAATTTTTTATAGTACAATATTTTACACCATTCATGAAACTCCATCTCAAAGTTTATTTTTTATAAAACGATGTTGTTATAAGTAAGATTGTATATATAGGAAAGCAATCTGGTTTAGTTGATGGAAAAAAAAGTATGTACAGTCACATACAAAACTCTCAATACCTTTCACCAGAACTTTTCAATTCAATGGAGTTATTTTGTCGGAATGGTCACAGAGCTTATACAATTGAGTCTGAATGAAAAAAAAATGTCATCACGGAGTCGTGAAATGTATTTTACAAGAGGATTGTGATGGACACTTTTTTCTATGTATGTACTACTACGAGTGATTGTAGGAAAGCAATCTGCTTTATCTCTCTCTCTCTCTCTCTCTCTCTCTCTCTCTCTCTCTCTCTCACTCACTCTCTCATGTCACAGAGGCAAGGCAAGCAAGACAGGTTGGTTTGCTAGCAAAATCGAACGCAATTTCAGGCCACAAGATTGACTGCATGCATGTTTACATTTTGCTTATTTTACTTGTAAACTTTTCACTCTATACTTTATCACTAAAAATCTAGTTACTTGTAAAATAATTGATTTTGCAATGGAAAGTTAGAAGACTGAAATATATTTACATCAGCAAACTACACTGAAACACATTGATAAGTCTCATTACTTTTTAGTTAGTTCATAAAAATTTAATAATTATTTTTTTAATGCTGTATTTAAATTTAAAAAAAAATTAATAAAGTTACTCTGTATATCGGCAAGTATATTATTGAATGGAAATATAATTATTTATTTTATATTAATTTATATATATATATATATATATATATATATATATATATATATATATATATATATATATATATATATATATATATATATATATATATATATATATATATACATATATATATATAAACAACAAAAAAACAGAAAAGAATCATAAATAACCTTAACCTGTCTGATATGTTTCCCATTAAAAAAATCTACAACATCTAAAACTTTTTCTCTCTCTCTCTCTCTCTCTCTCTCTCTCTCTCTCTCTCTCTCTCTCTCTCTATGTTTCTTTCTTTCTCTCTATATTTTTTCTCTCTCTTCAAAAAGTAAGTTACTTAAACGTAACAGAATAAAAATATATAAATTAATTAACATTCTACAGCTACTAGTTTCACGAAAAGAAAAAAGTGTTAAACTCTCTCCAACACAATCTTGCTACTTATTAATTATTTAAATCTAAAATATAAATTCATCAAGTAAAATACTTTATTTAAAGTTTTAAACTTTTTAACCATCTTTTCACGATAATAAATTGTAATACAGTACCACAGTTTTGCAACAAAATACTTTGCAAGTAAATATAGTAGTAGTTCTATTTGTAACAATGTCTGCTATTTGCTGTCCAAGAAATAACAATGGTTTTATATGAGAAGTATTTTATATAAAAATAAAACTTTTAGAAAGAATATATCCCTTGTGTTTCAAACTCTATTGTGGAGGAATGTAAGTAGAGAGAGAGCGAGAGAGAGAGAGAGAGAGAGAGAGAGAGAGAGAGAGAGAGAGAGAGCATATTATACTACTTTATTATAACGATTATTACACATTATAATTTTCTAAATATCCCAAAGCACATATTAATTGTATAAATATTAAATTATTAATAAAATTAAAAATTTATAAAAGAGTTATATAACATAATTAATTAATTTTACATCGATATAAATATTTTATTTATCTGTATGTAGTACAACACACACACATATATGTATATATATGCGTGAGTGTATAATATATATATATATATATATATATATATATTCACACACATAATATATTTATATTTTTATGTTAAAAATTCAAATTATTTATTTCATTGACATTTATTATTTTAATATATTTTATAAATATATATATGAGGAAATGAATAACAAAAATTATATATTTATGTGTTTTGAAAATATATATAAAATATAATTTTATATCGTGTTTAATATTTGTTCAGGTGGGTTGTAGATTTGAGAAGTGACAATTCTATTTGTCACGAATGCTCGTATTTTCATTAAGAATTTAAAGAGAGCTCACTGAGTATTTATAGTAATTTAATAAATAAAATGCTTCTAGTTTTGTATATTATAAGATATTTTAATATTTTAAACTCGTCACTTTTTTTTAATTTTTATTACAATTTTGATCCACAAGTAAAAAGGCTTACTATTAAATCTTTACTGTTAGTTGAGTTGTGATATTTATTTCTTTTATTATTGTTTTTTTTTTTTGTATGCTGTGATAATGATGAAATTCTAATTAAATTTAATAAAAACAGTAATAACCTATAATTCATAGTTGTCAAATATTTATTTAGTATATAGTTTGAAATTATTTTATAAAACCGTCAAAGCTGAAATTGAAAATACAAACAAAGCAAAACAAAAAGAGAGTTTTGCACAAAATAATGATGTTTTAATTAGCTTTGTATAAAGTAAAAAAAAATATATATATATTATGTATAAATAATCATATTAAAAAGAACATCAATCACTGCTATTAGCTACATATTACTGATAAAAAAAAAATAGTTGGAAACACTAACATGGTAGCGAGGAAATATGATGATGAAGTATTATGTTTGAATATTTTATAGAAATAATTTACTTTCAACACGTCCTACTGTATGTATATATATAATACAATTCATAAGTATACATAATAATGTTCCATTTTACAATTTTAACTTTAAAAAAAACACATGATTCTTAAATTGCCAGCACTGTAAAAACTCGCCAAAAAAAAAAATGTTAAAGGTCACAGCTTATAATGCTTACACAAATGAAATGCAATTGAGGCAAATGATATGAAACTCTGCAATGTTGATTGAGGAGGGAGTAAACAAAGATCTCAAGTAAGGCAAAAATATTATTGTTTTATTTTATTATACAGCAGTGAGAAGCTAGAACAGAATGTTAAAATAAACGTTGCGACGGTTTATGCTAATTTCTACATTTAAGCGATGAAAAGTTGGCTGCAAATTTTAATACTCTATCCACTCTTTATAAACAAAAAAAAAAGAGGAGAGAGAGAGAATATTATCAACTTACAGAATTTTATGTTTTCATCCCTAAACAAAAATGTATTATGATAATAAACCATTTTTGTTTTAGTGCTAAATAAAATTTATTAGTTGGTTTCACTCTGTGTTAAAAATATATTTTTATTATTATACAGCATAGTATAGAAATTTTAAATTAATTTTATAGTATATTTTTGTTAATTGTTTTAAATATTTACAATATACACTGATGAAAATAAAAGTTGAATCAAAAGCAATAGTATCCGCAAGCAACAACTAAAAAAAACTATATTTTTAGAACAAACCAATTTTAATTTCAATTCAGTTCATTTAAAAAACATGAGACTTTTAATTAATTTGTTGTTTTTGTTTAAATAATAAGTGGAAAAAATATGCCTAAAGTGGCAATACAATCATTACATTTCTATTTTATTTCACCCAATAATTATTATTAATTTGTAAATAGGTTTAATGCATATCAGCTAGGGTATTGACTAATAAAGGAACAACTATTTTGAGGCCGACTATAAGCGATTTCGATCACATCCGCTTCCGTTTCGACTAACTACGAATGCGCAGTAAGTCAAAACGGAAGCGGATGTGACCAAAATCGCCTATAGTCAGCCTCAAAACAGTTGTTCCTTTATTAGTCAATAACTTTTAAATAAAATAGAAAACAAAAAATAAAAATATATATTATGCTACGAAAAAAAATTCAATAATAATTGATTAAGCTCATACGTATAACATATCGCTTCTCACAATTCATTAAGGCCATACAGAATCTACTTTAAAAAATAACAAAAATTGAAACCTGCACTTTACTAGGTTGGGAAATCTACACGAATGCATACAATATAGCGTAATTGGTCTTAAATTAAAGGCAATACAATATTATTTTACAGGAATGTGTTAAAACAATGTATTGCAAAATTTGACTCCGTGTCAAGGAGAAACGTTTTGCAAAGTCGCAATTTTTACTACAGTGTTAAGAGAGCTCGTTTTTAGCAGGCGATATCTCTATTAATATTAAAGATAAATCCATAGTGTAAGCGAGGAAAATTATCCTCATATCTTCCTATTTATGAATATCAAAGAAAAAAAAATTTAAAATAAAAATTACAGGCGTAATTCAATTAGCTGTAAAAATGTAGCCAAAAACCAACGGCTTAACTTATATGAGTGAAAATGATAATAGAAGCGTAGAAGCGGTAATGAAGAATGTAAAAGACTTTTATTTTGAAAAAGTTGAATTAGAAACCAATTTACAATTTTAAAAAAATTACGCATGTCAAAGTTAGGTAATCATACTATAGATACTCCCCTTACGCCTTGACTCTTCATTTCCCCTCACTTCCAAGCTTGATGCATTTCCCTTTCCGACCGCATGCAAATGTTTTTCTACCTAGTAAAGGAGAAAAAAAAAAAGTTTTTCTGTCTATACTGCCTATTCTCACTTCAATCACTTGAAATATTACAAAATATACGTTTATGTTATAATAATTTGCATTTCCTATCACTTTTTTTTTGTATGGTTTATAATAATACAAGTAATTTTTCCTATACTTTTCAATTTTTATAAGCTATTGAATTATTAAAAATGTCATAATTTTTTTCATTACTATACTTGATCACAATACAATATAAATATTCTTATATTGCTTGATTTTTCCCGATATTTATTAATCTTGCTATTTCTTTCAATAAAACGGTAAAAAAAATTACTGTTTTGAATTATTTTAGGTCATTATCTGTACCAATTATCTGTATTTTTTACATTTTTAAACTTTTAATTTGAAAATAAATTTAAAGGAAAAAAAAAACATTTCTTGATGAATTGCACAATATAATCCATAACTGTGTATATTAATTCATATTTTGCATAAATTGTTTTAAAAAATCTGAGCGAATTACGGTTATTCAAAAAAAAAAAAAAAAATACATAGATTCCAAAATAGACACGGTACACTATGTTATTTCGAGTCAATAGTTTAAGTTTTGATTAATTTTTGTAATAGCGGTGGTTGTCATGATGTTTTCATTTCCATGCATTTCACTTGCACGCGTCTCAGGTACATCGCATCAATGTGATATAAAAAAAAAAAGAGTTTTCTAGTTTCAAAAACAGCTTCTTCCATTTTCAACAAAGGTAAAATCTTACCTGATAGTGATATGAAACTCACCTCTATTAAAAATGGAAGAAGCGGATCTTTGGTCACCATCGCAACATTTTTGTGCGATACGCTCAGTTCGATGCTTTCTCGTCAGCCACTATTACTTTGCTTCAATAACATTGAAGCTCCACGTCGTGTAACGCAGACACATATAAATATAAAAATATAAAAAAAAAAAATTTGAAAAAGAACTATTGAAGTCTAGCTTGATGTTTAAATAATATACGTACATAAAGAAATTTAAAACAATTCTTGCATCCAATTGAAGCAAATTGCGTTTATATTACTATATTTATGCAAACAATTAATATGTGAGCTTTGTTTTCGTTCTTTAAATAGAAGTTTTTCTTAAATATTGTTACTACAAATATTTAATTTCATATAATATGGTGAATTACCATTTATAAATAAGAAAAAATCTAAAAAAAAATTATGTTTAATTATAATTAATTCCACTGCAATCTATGTGAAAACGTTTAAAATAAAGCTTTGTACTATAGTAAAGAACAAAAAACAAATTATTTCATTATTATAATTTAGTTCCTTTCAACTTAAAAATAAATTCTATCTTAATAAATTTCATGTAAATTAAAAGGAAAGAAATTACATAAGAAATGGTTACTGACATTTAATTACAACCCCCCTGCCCCCCCCCCCCCAAAAAAAGGAAATATAAAAAGTAATTACCAAATTCAAACAATGAAAAAAAATTACTAATTGTATTGTGGTTTAATCATTAAAAGAAGGTTTATGACATTGTTAATAATTTAATATTTTATACAAATTATAAAGTATATAGGAAAAATTATTTGTATTATTATGAACCATACAAAAAAAAAGTGATAGGAAATGCAAGTTATTATAACATAAACGTATATTTTGTAATATTTCAAGTGATTGAAGTGAGAATAGGCAGTATAGACAGAAAAACTTTTTTTTTTCTCCTTTACTAGGTAGAAAAACATTTGCATGCGGTCGGAAAGGGAAATGCATCAAGCTTGGAAGTGAGGGGAAATGAAGAGTCAAGGCGTAAGGGGAGTATCTATAGTATGATTACCTAACTTTGACATGCGTAATTTTTTTAAAATTGTAAATTGGTTTCTAATTCAACTTTTTCAAAATAAAAGTCTTTTACATTCTTCATTACCGCTTCTACGCTTCTATTATCATTTTCACTCATATAAGTTAAGCCGTTGGTTTTTGGCTACATTTTTACAGCTAATTGAATTACGCCTGTAATTTTTATTTTAAATTTTTTTTTCTTTGATATTCATAAATAGGAAGATATGAGGATAATTTTCCTCGCTTACACTATGGATTTATCTTTAATATTAATAGAGATATCGCCTGCTAAAAACGAGCTCTCTTAACACTGTAGTAAAAATTGCGACTTTGCAAAACGTTTCTCCTTGCCACGGAGTCAAATTTTGCAATACATTGTTTTAACACATTCCTGTAAAATAATATTGTATTGCCTTTAATTTAAGACCAATTACGCTATATTGTATGCATTCGTGTAGATTTCCCAACCTAGTAAAGTGCAGGTTTCAATTTTTGTTATTTTTTAAAGTAGATTCTGTATGGCCTTAATGAATTGTGAGAAGCGATATGGAACAGTATAATAAAGTGAAAACTTTTTTCCCAATGTCAGTAAATTGAATCTAATTCTCCTCATCACAATGAAATCAATGTGCAGAGAGAGAGAGAGAGAGAGAGAGAGAGCAATTTTCGAGTGGCTGTAATATAAACATAGCAACTCACCCCCAATTTCAACCCCTACCCCAGGTAGTAGGCCAGGCAACTACTATACACGCCGCGTTCATCATCGCATACCCCAAATTCCTCTACCCAATCATCGCGCAATTAATATTCCACGTATTCTTCAATATCCAACCTCTTCACTGAACAAATTTTGATGGAAAATAATTGTGACCATACGCTTGCTCTTGATAAAATTGGAATTTCTATTTAGATTTTAATTTATCTATAATTAATTAATAATTCCATTTATATTATAAAATCAATCTTATACTTACTTATACAGTCAAATTAATTGCTATAAAATATTTCAATATAATACGTAAAATTATACATAGAAAATAGACTTAAAAGCAGATTGTATCAATTCTATATTTTATATATATTATATATATTGTTCTAAAACTATGATAATATATTATGTACTTTCTCCTAAACGTGTGATTTTGCGCCGCACTGATAGATTTTATTTTTATTGATTTTCACACTATAAACCTATCTAATTTTTGCCTTATTTTATTATCATTTTAAAATTAAACTTCTTAAGCATATTTGTTTAAATATTAAGCAGTTTAATACAATAATCTATATTATAATCTGCTGGAGATTTAGAAAACAAATATTAAAAAAAAAAAAAAAAAAAAGACAAATTAACATACCCTAGGGTAAGCAAAGTTTCTAGCTAACTTAATTAACAAAACAATTTTAATTTAAATAATTTAATAAAATAATATTTACATTTTAATAATTGTTGTGCATTTCTGTTTAGCTGCAAGTGAGTGAGCACAATTTTCTATTGCACTTTCCACTCTTATAATAATTATAATGTTTTACATTTTCCTTTATTCAAAGTATGTATATATTATAATTAGAATCTTTTTTGCAACATATACAGAATGTTTAAAATGTAGATTAACTTTTAAAAAGAAATAATTTTATAACAAACTTTTGTAATAATGACCCATATAACCCAGATTAGAATCACAAAAGACGATGTTTGAGGAGTTGTTTGGACTTATTTAAGCCGGCGCTAAGTATATATAATATATATATATATATATATATATATATATATATATATATATATATATAATTTAAGACTGAACTAATTAATTGTGCAAAATTTGTTATTTGGGCTAAATTCAGCAAATAAATCACAATTGCAAATAAAAAAATTAAAAAAGGGAGAGAGAGAGAGAAGCAGAAAGAAAGAAAAATTCAGTATAAAATAAATAAAAAAGTCGTATCCCATATTTGTTTTAAAATTAATGTTAAGTATGAACTCTGTTATCTGAACTTGGCTATATATGTTGTTATTAATCTCTTTAATTAGTTAGTGAAAGAATGTTTTTGTTGGTAGATTGTATGTGAGCGATATAATGTAATAAGTTACCTGAATGATCTGTCAATAAACGTGCTTATTTTGAATTGGAAGTAATTATCAATAGTTCAGAACTCTAATATTATATATATATATATATATATATATATATATATATATATATATATATATATATATATATATATATATATATATATATATATATATACTGATGAATGCAATTCTTCTTCTCTATAACTGCCACAGCCACTCGTCAAAAATAACTGCTGATATCTCGTTATTGTCTTTATTCCTTACATTTTCTCATACTCTATGTAACTTAGCATAGGATGTTCAATAAAGATAGCATATTATTTTTCTAGACATGCTGTAGATACAAAGTAGCAAATGTTTATTAAAAATGGAAAAAAATGGGTCAACTATATAATGTAGCTGCTGTTTGTTATATTAACTTATTATTCAGTTGTGTAATACACATAGCATGTGTATAATAATACTTGGACCATATATTTATATCTTCATGCTTTTTGATTGAAATATGCAAAGTATGGTCCATATTATGTATAGTTTTGTTTACTGAGGACACTGTAATGTTTGTCTTAACAATTTCTCTTCAGCACTCTATATATTAGCATATTTATTTATTATGAACGAACAGTACACGTGTATACTTGGTATCTTGGACATTTACAAGAACCTTATGCAGATTGCAGTAAATATATTATCAATAATAGAAACTAGGTCTGGTGATTATTCTTTAAGAAAACTTTTTTTTCTCCTGAATAAACCCAAATACTATTATTAATAAACATGTTTGTATTTAAGATTTGTTTGTAAGCTTTGAGGTATAAACATGGACGATAATAATTACGTAATAATTATACTATATAGATCGATGTCAGTATAATATATTCATAACAATGTAATTGATGTTATATTGAATAATAATTAGACAGTATAGAATAATAAATTATATTGTACAGCATAATTGTGCATGCAATACTAAATTAGCAACACTTATGCTAAATGGTATAAACGCAGAGCATAAATGATGATTTTTTTATCCACCATATAAGTACATAATTTACACTTTTCAAGGTATCACAAACGAAATAAACAATTGATAAAAACGTAAAAATGAATAAGATATAACTAATTTACAGTAAAAAAAAAAAGCCTTTAAAAGTTATTGTAATTTAATTGATTTCTTTAATGATATTAAAATCTGAAAAGATATTGGAACAAAATATGACATTTTCATTACTATAATAAATATAATTTCATTTCTTAATACCTAGCTGCGAGCTAAGTTCGTGCTAAGATATCGTAAATTATAATTGGATGAAAATAACCTAGCTTAATCAGTCACTGAATTGCTTGCTGTAAATGCTAAAATATATAAATTTACATACTGAACAAGCTAGTTATGATATACGTACTTGCATGCCTGCATTCTTAATTACTTTATGCAATGTTTGTAAAAAAAAAATATATATTTATGAATACATTATTACTTTTAAAAATACATCACTTTATAATAAACTGGTTTATTTTAAGGCTATTCCATATAAAAGTAAAAAGTGACTTTTCCTTGAAATTATCATTGTTTGCCGTTTTAATATAAAAATTTGCAAGTCATATTCTAAATTGAAATATAGCCGGTGTAGCATAAATATAATGCTATAGCCAATAACAGACGGTGTGAGGAAAACACACTAGTTTCCTATCATTTAGCATTGCGGAACCATCATCATGTTTTTCGAACAAACAGAAAGAAAGAAAAAATAAAAACTAGTGCATTGACAGAGAGACTCGAAATCTTTAAATAATGAGGGATAGGATACTTTTACGTTTAAAATAAATTTTATACCAATAACAAAATTTGACAAAATAAAAAAACTTCTGCTTGTACACTCATTGACAGTGCCATTTAATGTAAATTTTTCTTTAAATTTTAATTCGTTCGTATTAACAGTTCCGTGAATAGTGCATACTACTTAACAAAGTAAGCTTCAGCACGTTTACTCTACTGGCATTTTAGAAATACGTACGTAAGTGCTTGGCGAGTAAGCAAGCAAAAAGAGTGAAAATTATACTCAAAGTCAAGAAACAAACTTTATAAAGAGCAACCTCTTCAAACTTAACAGCAAACTTACTATCAAATGATTTCAATATTATACAAAAATAATTATAAACTTTTAAAACAAACTGTTGTCATTATAGAAAAAAAAATCTCATGAAATAAAATCTGTCATTTAGTTAGTGTATAAATCTTATACAAACTTGTAATTTTTAATAGATGTTCATTACAATTTTTTGTTTTATTAAGAATTAGAATTTTTGTTTTAAATGCTCACAGCTTCAATTTCTTCATCGATGTAAAATTAATACCCAGTAAAAATGTACTGAAATGAAATGAAGAACTTACAATGTTAATGTTACAACTCAGTCTATAGTTGTGTAAATTTTGTTTCCGTGCGGTACATACATGGTTTGATAATGTTAAGCAGTACGATAATAAAAACTAACATGGATAATCATTGCTATGCATCATTATTATTATTAGGTGCAAAATTAAGGACATTATACATGGCAGATATGAAATCTTATTTTTATTTTTTCATTTTTTTTTTATTATTATTATTTATTTACTTTAAACTCAGACATAACGCCTGCTAGTTTTGATACATTTTTTTTCTTCTTCTTCTTCTTTACTAGCGTTATTTATTATCTTCATGAGATATAGTTTGATGTAATTTTTTTTTCTATTTTCCAAGTAGATTCGGCAATCGTAAGATAAGACAAATACGTTAGAGACATGCATATTATCCTGTACGAGTACACTGGAGTGGTCACAACTCTTAGGGGTCATTCAAAGGTCAAGTATTATAGCTTGCATGTACATACTGCAATAAGAATGGAGCATTATCGTATAGCGTGATTAACAGTTTTTTATTATATGAATGAAAATGTCGTGTAGAAAAAGTGTTAATATTGTGACCTTTTCTCTCTCTCTCTCTCTCTCTCTCTCTCTCTCTCTCTCTCTCTCAATTACAGTTACATGTATAATTTACTTCCATAGCCTGTAATTTAAATTGCAGCTACCTTTGTTTCATTTCAATGTACCTATTTATTATCATTAAATACTCTATACAGTCTTTTATTTAAAAATATGTGGATTAAATGTATAATAAAAGTTTTGTCCGGCTTCAAAACAGAGTATTAAGGGTTATGATTACAGTAAATTCTATTGCTATATGTTATTAAAGCTAATGATTTTATTATTGCTTTTTTTTTATTCAATTAAAAATGGAGAAAATATGAGCAAAATTACATATAACACAGTTTAACACATTTTCATGTCCAATTGTTATCTTACATTTAAAGTATTTATAATTTTCTTTTCCCTTTTTTTTTTTTTTTACATATATGCTAATGATAAATAATTATTTACACAAACCTTGCATTTGCATAATAAAGTCAAAGAAACTAGAAAACTATATAACAATAAAAAATGATGCAACTAAATAATTTGGTACGCATAAAATAATTTTACAAGATGAATAATTAATATATTTCATTATAATTATGCCCCTCTATTTTATTTCTTTGGTTTTCAGTTTGTTTAAATTTCAAAAAAAAAAAAAAAAAAAAAAAATTTGAAGAAATATGTGATCTTGTTTTTAAAATTTAAATTCCTTACTGCCATCTCAATTTACTATTTTAAAATTATTTTTATTAAACATATCAATATTTTTAAACTATAGTGTTGTTTTCAACTAACGTTTGTTATATAAGTTTCAAAGTTTAAATTGCGGTAGTGAGAATAAATAATGTGACATGAGATTTGTAACAATTTCAAACCTCCACGTCGTCTCAAGTTTAGCGCTAAAACTAAAAAACATTTCACCTCTAAACAACACATGGTAAGATACAAAAGTTTAACACAACAAAATTTAAATCCGTGCTCTATTTTGCACTGTTAAGCACATAACACCAAATGCTGGAAGACATTATTCAAACTTCGCGTCTTTTTCTTTACTTTAAAATAGTTATTCAGAATCGATTTGAAGTTGCTAAGATTGCAAACGTTAAACCACGTAATGTCTTTTTTTTTTTTTTTTTTTTTTTTTTTTTTTGCTTGCTTGCTGTTTTTGTGTCATGGTGCTACACCCATCCCAGTCCCAGTCAAGACATTGTCTTATCGACAGGTAAGGGCTTTCCAATTAATGGAAAAGCACACACGGGCCGGCCACGGCCTAAAAGTACACAGCCCGGCATTCACCATGGCAGCCCAGAGAAACCGTGGAAACATCTAGGCAGGCTGGTCGGTGCAATCACATAGATCATGCACCTCCCGAATGCTGTGCGTCGTCATGGAATGCATGTAAACATGCATCGTGCAACGTGTTGTGCTCTCACACTTCACGTACGCACCCCGAAGTGGCTCGAACCTATACTCGGTGAGGAGTACAGAGTTACGAGTCACCTGCCTTCACCACTCGGCTATACCAACTCGATTTAACTATTTAACTCATTTATTAAAAATATTAATTTTCTTATAGCTTTTGGTACGTTTTAATTTCCATAACCAATATAAACACATGATTGGGCTGATGTATAATATTTAAACTGAATATATTGCAATTGATTGTATAAATTGGTTTAATCATTTATATTGGTTTTATATCATTAACTGTATTTTAGTTATTTTAAAATTATTATTTTGCAGATTTATTATTATGAACAAAATTTTAATTTTAATATAACTTAAAAGATCATCAAGTTTCTTTACTTATAAATTAATTATTCCTTAATAATTACCCTTAATAAATAATACACATTATTGAAACAAGAAGTCTTAACCCTAAACTGTAATAATAAGATGCATGAATTAACATAATTTATAATTTCATTTGCCGTATCTACTTGAACTGCAACATTTAATACAGATATTAGTAAAGTTTAAATTAATTGAAAAGTTATTATAATAATAATTAACACAGAAAGTAAGATGCAGATCATAACACATACAGCAAAGTTCAAGTATCTAAGACATAGCTACATGTATATAATTGGAAAAAAGTTGAAATTGTGTCAAAGTTTGCAACACACAGTATATCGATAAATATTTTAATTTCTCTGAAACGTTACAGACATACCATCTGACACCAATTTTAAAATAACTTATATAGTTAACGAACTCACGTTTCAATTTATCTTCATTAAATATTATTTGTGTTTATTATTTTCTATAAAATTCTTTAAAAATATATATATATATATTCAATGCAAGGTTTATACAAAATTTGTATGAAATGCAGACATTGCATGGAATTCATACGTTTAGCCATTTATTTTATAAATTCACGATGAGAACGTTTTATGCAAACTTCATAAAAAAATGACATGTTCTTTTGTTTCATGCAAAAATATAAAACAAATGAACGTAATGCAAGTTCGTTTCTTTGTTTCATTTTTTTTTCCCCAACATGTTTTGCATATTTTGATTTTTACACAATGCATTCTTTCACATAAATAAAATAAACATCTCATAGAAATGCAAATCAGTTATCATATCAGTTGTTTATGACAAGAGTATTTATATTTTTGAAATGTTTGTCGTAAGAACTTTAAGAGAAAACAAAAAAAAATTTAGCATTTTTACAATAAAATATTAATATTCAATAATTTCTAATATTTATTTATAACTTTATACAACTAACTTTTTTATTGTAAGGTTTATAATTAAAAAAAAATACTGTATTTACATTTGTAAGATTTCGCAAATAATTGTATGTTAAGTTCTATATAATATACTGATAAACCACTAATTTTCTACGAAAAATAATACTAATTATGTTGACAGTGAACTTAGTCAACTCACACACACACAAAACAAAAAACAAAGCTCTTAAACAATAGTAAAATGTTGTGAAATGTGATTGTTGAGTGCGCTATTAAATAATGCAGTAGCGTGTAATAATAACAAGCCAAGGTATACATTAGTTGGCATTGTTGTTATTGTAGAGGGACAAAAGAGCAACAATGGACGTTCATTGTTACTAATTAATCAACACACAGGTGTACACAAAATACACATACGTAAATTCATACAAACACGTTCTCTTGTTCTCTCTCTCTCTCTCTCTCTCTCTCTCTCTCTCTCTCTCTCTCTTCTCTCTCTATGTCAAACAACGCCTATCTTTCTTTCTTTTAAGTTCTTACATAATATTTATTGTAATTGAAAGTTAATTTCAATAGAAAGAGTAAAGTAAAATAGCTGAAAAAATTCTAGAAATGTGTAAACGCATTAAACATAGTCAATAGTCAACATATTATGGGGAAATTAAAACAGTAACTAATTTAACAATCTAAATAAGCTGGGGAAAAAAATTCTTTTAGAAATTTAAATAAGGTATTTTATGTGCCATCATGTCATTCTATATTGCCAAAATAAAGTAAAAATACAGAAAAGTAAACTACTTTTCCAAATTTATTTAATAAAACAATAAAGCGTCACAGAAGCGTAAAATACTGCTTAGAACTAAAAAAAAAAGGGGGTTTACAAGTATCAAATATCGATTTTATAAATATAAAATATAATGACAGTAAATAATGCTGTACGTTAAAGGTATATACCGGTACATAGCTATAAATTTTAATAAAACTTCACGCAAACATCAATAAAGTCTAATATAGTTTATTTCTTTACAAACGAGTGAGCAGGTTTGTTTATTCTGAATTTTAATATAAAATGCAGATATATGTATACATATATTATCGTGTGTATGTGTGTGCTAGTGTATGTATATATACTTACTATAATATGTATATGCGTTGTATGGTGTGGTGACTATCTGCGTGATGAGCCCACATTCTGACCATACAGAACCTTTGACCTCATTTACATTTAATTGCCTAGGAATTTTATATTACATCTTTTGAATATTTAGCAAATATTTTACATCAAAGAAAATTTACATTTCCAACTCATTAATGTATAATAAATGATCAAATCATAAATAAAGTCTTATAATAACTTTGTATATTATATTGAAGCAGAATATTAATGATCTTATTGATTTTGTATTGAATTTCTATGTGTTATTATTTAAATATACGTACATTTATACATACTCTATACATATATCTACGACTGTTGGCTTTATTATTTTAGTATACAAGAAACTTTCTCTACAAGAGAACATTTTGGAAAACATCAAAGGAAAATGTATTATACTAACAGTAACACTCCAAATTATTCGTATCTGTAAGGTTACGTACGAGAGAAACAAATATATTGTAATTTTATAAAACGTTTCTGTACTGTATTTGAAATTTTGAAACATAATTGGATTATTTTTTTTTTCCTCCAAAGAATCAAAGTTTAGAATTACAGTCTGTAAGATTGGATAAATACTCACAAATGAACTGATTGTTAATTGAAACTTATACATTATTTATCTTTCGTTATAGAGTTAATTTGTTTAACTTAGTATTAGCAAGTCATTTAAGTAAATGTTAATACGTACAGTTTAAAAATAATAAATTCTTAACGTAATGCTTAAATGTAAACGAAAACAGTAAGCTATAAAATACAATTTAAATTACATGGTTATGGTGTTTTAAAATATAAATGCATCTTAATGTGTGTATTTAAAAAAAAAAAAAAAAAAAAAAAAATGAAGCTTCATTTTTTCAAGGTTCAAGTTAGTGTAAAAATACGAAGGGACGAAAAAAAAAATTATTAGTTATTTTTTATTACGTCGTTTTCAACTTTTTAGATAAAATTTTATTATATTTTTGATTTAATATTGACTTCGGAAATCACACTTTCCTTTACTTTTTTATTGCTTCTATTTTTAAGCGGAAAATTTCTATCGTTTAAAGTACATAGCAACCTCGTGCAGTAAAAAAGTAGGCATAATAAAGTAATAATCATTGCTACTCTATATATTATATAATGTAATTATTTGCCATAATTTTTCGTCTTTATTACTTTTTGTGATTATTTTTAAGTTATACAGGTCTAAAAAAATTGAAAAAGGTTTTAAATAAATATTAAACGTGATATTTCTCTCTGTTTCATCGCCAAATAAGTGGAAAATACTCGTCGTGGTACGTAAAATCAACCCTACTGGCTGCGTGGGAAAAGGAGCAGGGCCAGCACGTGGCAAACAATGCATGTCACGG
Source organism: Ecdyonurus torrentis (assembly GCA_949318235.1). NCBI lineage: Eukaryota > Metazoa > Arthropoda > Insecta > Ephemeroptera > Heptageniidae > Ecdyonurus > Ecdyonurus torrentis. The sequence continues at coordinate 21,982,792 of OX439131.1, forward strand.
TCTGAATGACAGCAAACGTGATAACAACAGCATCGTCACAACCAACCTGTCTTCACTAATCATTTTAACACAACTCCAGGTCATAGTCAGTTTGCCTTTGGTCATGTGAAAAATAATTAAACTTGAAATATGAAGATGTACGTCAACTGCACAAAAAATTATTTACCACTAAGAAAAATGTTTATCTTAATTCAAAAACTATATTATTACTGTTACACTCTTATGATGGATACGACAGTCATTTTATTTAAAATAAATGAGGAAAATAGAACGAAAGTGAAAGATGTTCTTTCGGACGTAGAAGTGCGAGCTCTGCAGTAAGGACAAGCTTGTTGCCTACCCTACAGGATACCGCTCAGAAACTCATCAAGCGTGTAACATACATTTTGTGACGACATTTAAACTGCATTTTTTATTTCATTAAAATAATCAAAAAATTAGAAACTAATATTAGAGCTATATTACTATAGAATAAGATTGTTATTTGTAAACCATATATCTTTTACAAGGAACATTTGGTAAACAATAAAAACTAAATTATTTACTATATTTATTAAATTTTACTATGAATATTAGTATCATGGCATAAAACTCTATATTATGTTGTAGTAGTCTCGTGTTCGCAGCAAGTTCCAAGTAAAAAAAAGGGGGTAGGGGCTCATAATTGGCAACTTCACATTCAGGGGCTTAAAGGTTGGAGGGGAAGTGATAGATAAGAGGGGAGGTATAAAAGGTATGAAAATAAATAAGCAAATATTATAATGCTTAATGAATAACTAGAGTATGTATATATATATATATATATATATATATATATATATATATATATATATATATATATATATATAATGAAAACAAACCTTATATATGTATACAAGAATTAATATCATTAAAATTTGTTATCACATCAAAGGACCGTAAGCCAATTTAACGCGTCTATGTCTCTGTCTCTCTCTCTCTCTCTCTCTCTCTCTCTCTCTCTCTCTCTCTCTCTCTCTCTCTCTCTCTCTCTGTATATATATATATATATATATATATATATATATTATAACAACTAATTTAATCATGTTTCTAGTCCAAGTAAATGTAATTTAAAATCACAACACCGATTTAATTTAAACTATAGCCTAAACATAGAAATCTATTCAAAATGTTATTAGTTTATAATAAATTATGTGATATTTTAATCTTGTAAATACTGCTTATTTTACGTCTAAAATTTTACATAATATATTAAAATACATTATAATTACTTTCTTTTACCAACACCAATAGTTACAATAATTGTTTATTAAATATATTCATTAAATATATTAATAATAAGTATATAATTATTAGTAACTTGTTCTTCAACAGCTCCAAAATTCAAACCTATTTTATTACTTCGTATATAGTAGATGCACTTTAAATTCGTATAATAATAAATATAAATATTGTTTGATGCATTCTACTATCCTAATTGCTTTTTCTTACTTTAATCTTTCATACTCCGGAACATGTAGAAGTATATTATTAATTATCTTAAGAAAAATGGTTTCCGACCTACTTATGCTCCTAATTATGATAAATGATGAATAATTCACTACTTTATATTTTATATTATATAGTTATTTATTTATTATTAAAACACTGAGCATAATATCGACTTTTAAAACAATACAAGTAAGAAGAAAAAAACCATAATCAGTTCAGATTTTTTTTCTAATATATGAGCTAAATCATTTTTTTTTTCTTTCAAGAAAGTAATTTAAAATTAAAATTAATCAAGATCTCATTACTTATTTTAAAACTGCAAGCAATTTTCTTCATAAATCTACATGTCATTTGCATATCCCTGCAGTATAAAGATTGACCTTACTTTATAGTTCTTGGATAAATTATAATATTCTTTCTATTTTTTTATATATATTATTATTATTATTCTACTGCAGTAGTAAAAACAATAGTAACTCATTACAATTCATAAGAAAGTATAATGTGATAGTAAAGCTGAGGGATTTATCCACATGTATAGTTAGAGATAGAAAGAGAGAGAGAGAGTGAGAGAGATTATAATATACACTGGAAAACTTTCTCGTTATACAGAGGGTTCATAAACTAAATATTTTCACAATTTTAGATGCAATTATCAATATTATGCTATCGTGGTAACTAAGTATTCCTTTATGTAGGTTATATATGTACAGTTTCAGATAAATTAAAGGTACTCATTTAAACATATTGCTATTTTGCGCGCCTCAAATATTATGTGAAAGCGATATTTAGTGCGTATGTTTACTCTAAAAAACGGAAAAGGAAGTTCTGGAAAAGGAACACACGTGACAGTAAAAGTGGGAGGTAGCTCAGGCCTAGCTTGCTGCTGGCACGAACTTTTCTCCCACTTTTACCGTCACGTGGTTTCCTCTTCCGGCACTTCCTTTTCCGCATTTTGAGTAAACATAAGCGGTCATTGTTATGCCATATTATCGTGTTTTGATGCGCGCTCAGGTGTAGCATTAGCTATCAGGTGAGCTGCTTTTAGTCACTGAAACTGTAAACTGAAACTGTACAAGATATAATGTTAAAGATGCATTTTTTTTTTTAGCATGTGTGTAACTAATGTGATATACATATACAGTGAAAGATGAAGACCGGATCCTCGTTATAATGCAAAACGCGTCAATCTTTTACCATGTAGTTCCGGTTATCAAACCTCATTCTTTCACTGAAGTGGTATGTTTGTGTGTATATAATATATTATGTATTTAAAATTAGGGAGCAATTAAAAACGTTGAAACCTTATGCATCTCAGACGTAAATAAAAAACATAATCCTATTATAGATTAGTTAAATAAGTTACTTAAACGTTTTTCTGATTTATAAAAACATATTTAAACAATTTGTTGCTATTATTACTTTGTTTTCATGTTTCAATAAAGTGAAACTTTCTGTTTTCTCATTGCATCTTTACACCTCAAAACTGAGGTTCCCAATGCTAACACAGTGGAAAGGTTGTGGACTTTGAAATTTGCACATTAAATATAAATAAAACATGAAAAATAAAAGCATAATAATATAAAAATATCTAGTAGTGCAGACACATAATATAAAGAATTTTACTGTTTCATACAAAATTTAAATTTTAAATATACACGAATGTATTTTTTTTACCCTCTTTAGAATATAAACCATACTATTTTTATTATTAATATATAAAAATTTACACCCAAAAAAGTTTTTATTTTACGGAAAAAAAAAAAAAAACGTAAACAAAATTTAAATAAGAAATTTTTTTCTTGGTGACAATTGCTATATACTCTCAGTTTATGAAAAAGCACGTTGTCTCTTAAAAAGTTTACAGTTAGCTGCGAGCAAAAAAATAACTACATCGATTTTTCTTTGTGTGTGGGGCGAAATAATTTTTGTTTGTTTATATTATACACTCAGATTAAGGTATTGAATGTATTATACATTTTTTTTTCTGCAAAAAAAAAAAAAAAAAAAAAAAAAATCAGTGAACATTGATATTTTTATTGTTATTAATTTTACAGTTGAGTGAGTGATTTTCTTTGTGTAAAAATTGTATTTGCTAACAACAGCGATTTTGATCACTTACGCAGATAATGGTAAACAACACCCTGAAGGATAAACTTTTTTATATTATCTTATCATGTAAAACTTTCAGTATTTATTTTACATATAAATTGGTACAAAAAAATATCATTGTAGTATAGAATTTTATGTAAGTAAATAGTGATATTTTGTCGAGAGTTCTTCATATTTTTTATTTGATTAAATTTATACTCCACTGATTAGTATTGTTATTTTTCACTTCCAAGTTTTGATGTATAAAAAAAAATTGTGTAAAATATTATTAATAAAAAAACATGATATGCTAATGTATGAACATTATTGCGTGCATTTGATTGTAAGGTAAGTACATAATTAATTATTAACTTAGAAAATAAAGTGCGGAATTTTTTTATATGTGTTTTTTGCTTCTAAGCCTTAAACTTTAATGGAAACATTATCGTAACAATTATTTTAAAAATAGTAAATAATTATATAAATTTTTAATTTAATAATTTCTGACTACATTAATATCATATAACATAAAATCAATTTTACAAAAACTTAAATTAATGAACTAAAAAAAAAAACTTTATAGTGTATAATGTGTGATTCATTCTGTTCATTTGTATCATCATGTGTGATTTTATCTGACTTTAAAGAGAAGAACAAGTCAAAATAAAACATACATTAAACCAAACACATAGTATAGTAAATCTTATCAATATTCTGTATACCTACCTACTGATGTGAACGATCAATTATATTTAATATTATTGACTGCTAAATAAACAGATACACTGTAAAACTTATTTTATTTTCAATTATGTATTTTTGTACTGCTTTAAAAAAAAATAAATAGGATGCGCATTGTTTTATACATCAGTAGGAAGTGCTTTGCATAATAGGAATACAATATTCTAAAATATTTAAATAGGTATGCGCTTCTACATTACAGTACTGCATACTTTATTGATGTTGTTTTTTCCTCATTTATTTTTATTGGCAAAGAAGTAAAGCATCATTGCATAGCCACTATGTTGTACATACGATTGTTATAATATATTTTACCATTCAAAAACTCGCGCTAAATTTGCAATGTTATTCTTGTGAGAAGAACATGCGCTTTATTTGAATGTCAAAAAATATTATCACAGTCGTGTGTAGACAACATAGTATCTATGCAATGAAGCTTAATACTGATGAAAATTAATTTTATTGTACAGTATTGTTCAGCCAACAAGCTCTTTAGTCTCTTATTTCCGTGCAGCAAATAACATATAGAGTTATTTTGAATGCTTTTCTACACCTTTTTTTCTACATCGACATAATAAAGAATGTTAGTGATAACCACAGGAAAAACATTTTATTTTTAATATCAAAATATTGCACTTAAACTTATAGAATTGTGATATTTGGGCTTTTGTAGTGGGACTGAAAATCAAGTTGTAGAGAAAGAGAGCCCGGCCTGGTGCGGTGCCAACGATCAATAGTTAGTGCTTGCCTCTCCAAGCCCTAATTACCTGACCCATCGCTCATCCATTGTCACTATTACTTCCCTCCTAGCGATGACCGAGCCAGATAACAACCCTGACCCAATCAATATGTTCTTCTCCTTAAACTGCGCCTAACGTCTTATACGTATGTACGTACACAACACTTCATCACTCCTTGTATAATCGCTACGAAACACTACTGACGGAATATATATATATATTTTAACCTTTAAAAGGACAATCGCCATAAAATTCATTCACGAAGTCAATCCATGGTACACAATACTGAACTCTAGTTGACTGATATTTTTCGACTCTGTAAATATTGCAAGAACATTAAAGACCGTTACAGACCATTGATTTAATAGCATACTGTACTACCAAATTAATAAAACTCTCATTTCGTAGTACAGAAATTTTACACTACAACATTCAATGGAATACGAACCGAAACTATAAATTGTACATTTCATAATGTAACATCTTGACAAAATATATTCCATTGCCATATAAGACTAAAAAAATCACGAAACATTATAAAATAAAGGAATGAAAAAATATAAAGATAGAAAATTAAATAAAAAGGAAAAAAAAGAGAAATGAGTAAAAAAAAAAAGAAGTTTGAATATTTAAGAGTGAACGTGACGTCAGCTGCCGTTATGAATATTAAATTTTAACTTTTTTTCTCTCTCTCTATGTCTCTCTCTCTCTCTCTCTCTCTCTCTCTCTCTCTCTCTCCGAGCTGTGACGTGACTCTCTAATCAAACTCTCTCCCAAATATTTTTACAACGAAATCATTACATCACAAAATTTTACTGGTTCTATCTTCAGTGCTACTTCAATCGCACTTTCTTTGAATTTTAATTTATAATAACTTCTTCACGTAGTTGACAAAAAAAAAATCTTTAAATATTTCAACTCGAATATCGTATTAAGTACTTTTAATACATTATGCAACACGAGATATTTATTAGATAAAGACTATTGAAATAGCTAAATGAAAGTAATTTCTTATATAAAAGAAATACATTTTTATTATATTCCTTGGCTGTAATGACCATACTCAAAGCTGTGTTTACTATAATAAAAAAAATGTGATTACAACTGCTTTTTTAGCAATAGAAAGTCAAAAGCAAAAGTATACACTCAGTAAATAAACGTTGCTTTGATTTTTTTTTTTTCAGTGTGTGTTATAAAATAGTACTAAATGTTACTAATTCTGAGCATAAAAATAAATTCAATAAATTTTGATCACTTTAATGTGCAATATTGACTCTAAATCAGATTTTTATGCGAGTTGGAAAGCATGCAAAAAACATTACTCATCGATTTTGGCTCGCAAGAAATGTTCCAGAAGAAAACATTTTTTTTTTCTTTCCTTTTCTTATGTTTGTTGAGTATAATAAAACGAAGAAAATAAAAAATGCTGAATAATCAAATCACTTTATTCGTAAAAACTTTTTAACTTTTTATTTTTACTATTTCAGATAAACCAATATTTTTTATATTTTGACCTTTAACATTTTTTATTTTGTGACTTTTGTTTTTATTTATTATGCTTATTCATGTTTTTGTGTTTGTTAACTTTTTTTTTATTAAAGTTGAAGAAAAAAATATATATATATATAAAAAAAGGAGAAAATCGTGTAAAATTTACGTACCTCTTTTCAGAAAAGCGAGAGAATGAAGTTGTGGTTTTAAAAGTTTTGAGCTCAAGTGTTGCCAAAACAGTTCGCCAGCAAAATAAATCAGAACGAGTGATGGAACACGTGCACAGCCAAACAACTTGAGAAGTAAAACCATTGAAACAAGCGAGTAGCACTCACAGCCATACGTATTAACGTACGTTCATCAAGTCTTTACTTTACTTCAGCAAACATAAATCATTACGACCAAAAAAACAAAAGAACTTCAAAATTGCAAAACATGACCTGACTTTTGTATAACATTAAGCTTTCATCTAAGTTTAAAGTCAAAGTCAAAAAATATGAGACTTTTAAAAAATAACAATATCACAATATAATATAATATAACATGACAAAGAATTCTATAATCAGTAATTTATGATTTACGTTTTACTTTTTCAGATTTGGACCATTATACTGTCTAAATTCATATTATTTTATATGTTTGGCATTATAGATATAAATATAGATGAGACTATTGAGGATTATTTCTACGTGTTTATTATTGTAAATAATGACTATATGTAGACTAACGCTGGTTGTAACTTTTTATTGTAACTATGAACTGCCTAGGTCAATAAAATTTCTTATCCTTATTCATCTGTAAAAAGTAACTATTGTTTACATTTTCAGATAGAAAAAAAAATACCATAACATTGGAATAAAGAGAATGTAAATGCAAAAACCCCTATATATGAAGTACTGTACGTTATATGTTAAGCAAAGCTATAATTTTGTCCATTCAAAATTATGATGGTATCAATTTGAGCGCATCAGATGGGAGAATGAGAGAGAGAGAGAGAGAGAGAGAGAGAGAGAGAGAGAGAGAGAGAGAGAGAGAGAGAGAGAGAGAGAGAGAGAGAAGATGCTCATAGTATTACGTGTACATTATTGTACTTCAATAGCTAACACGTCATGTACTCTAAAAGCTGAAATAATCGTCCATATTTATAAATTAATTAAAAAAATTTATTATTATTAATTTATTTATAAAAATTTATTTTTAAATTATTTAGTTTATAAATTTAATTTGAACTACTTAAGCTATTTAATTTTTATCAATGTAAACAAAAATGATACATTTTTCCATGTATAAACTAACTTATTTACTTTCGTAATTAATTGCTTATTTGATGATCATACCTTCAAAAAAATATTAAAAAATAATAATAAAAAAAAAATAAAAAACGTTTTTTTAAATTAAAATACTAATTTTCAATCACTTTTATGAAGGAAAACTTCTATATCTTCTTTATATTAAAAAAAAAAAGTTGTTGTTTTTATCAGAAATAACTGTAAACCTGTATTAATATTTTTTTTATAACTTTTTCAGCATATTTTTATGTAATATTTATTATGAATAAATATTTGTCTTAAGACAAAAAAAAACTTTTCGTTCCTTTTCCATATTAATGTTTATCAGAGTTTTGAAAGTTAGGGGAGATATTTTGATATTTTATACTATATTCCATCTTTACTGCTTTATTCATCTTTATATACCTAAAAGGTATCGATTTTAAACATTATCGATTTTATTTTATTCATTTATCATACTTTTAATCATTTTTAACTTGAGCTAAAGTTAATTACAACGGATGTCGTCAACTTTTTTTTTTCTTCTTTTTCCCTTGATGTATCGATTATCGTTATAAATAATATATCAAGCTATTTCCAATTAGATGTACTGAGAAAGTAAAATACATATAATACAACTTTCTTTAATAAAATACAATTCATTTGATAAATAGAGACGTAAAGTTAATTTTAATTAAATGTTAATGAGAAAAAAAATCTAAGAAACTGTTTTATTTCTTATATTTAAATTTTCAAATTAATTTCTAGTAGAATAAGTATGACAACATAGATGCGAATTATTTTAAAAGTTTAAAGATTTACTTTAAATTTTTAAACAGTATTCACTTCTTGTATTGTTTTATTTATTTATTTATTAGATATAGGGAGTTTTCTGTAACATTACACTTTCACTTAATACTTATCCAAAAAAATTATTTTAATAACTAACTTATTATACATCATAGCTAAAATAATAAATGGATTGAAATTAATTGACTTGGTATTTTATTTTTTAAGAGCATGTTCTTTCATTGTAAAATTTATCAAGTTTATAAAATGCATTAATATGCTCACAGTAAACATAACAAGAAATGAAAATGGACTGCATTTGGAATACTATTGATTTTAAACTTTTTACTTTGAATGTCAGAATATTAGTCCATTAAAAAACGTCTTATAAGTGGAGACCTTTCGACTATAAAAGTGTGATGGGATGATGACCATACACGTAGAAACTGCAATTGATATCTTTTTTCAAAACTTACAAAGTGATCTTCCATGTAAAATATACGTATGTGAGCAGGGGTCTTGATTCTCTCACAGTTGTATGTAGCAACGGAATACTTTACTATAATTGAGTTCGATTTCAAAGATCGAACTTTGATACTTGAAATTCTCGTATAAATGCAAACTGAGGGAAGGAAAAACTTGAGTGTTCTTCTCACTTTTTTGAGTTCATCGACTTATTTTCTTTCTTTTTCCCCCAGAAATATTGAAATCTGAACACACCTTTCCAAAATGTTTCTATCTTTTTTTTTTTTTTTTTTTTTCTTGTGACATAACTTTTTTCCCTTCTTTTCTTAAAAATACTTTAACTTGGTGTTTTTATTACTTTTTCATATCACCAGAATTTTTTCAAGTAAATATTTTCATAATAATAATATAAAAAACTCATAAATTTTTTGACGTCAGAAAAAAAAATCAAATAGGGTTTTATCGAGTTTACTATACAGCAGCAAAAACATAAAAAAGGTAAAAAGTAGAGAGTGTGATGACTTCACATTTAAGTTTATAAATCGTAAAAATGCTTTTATGTATTCAAAAAAGGGTGACTAAATTAGGAGTCATACTATTCAACAGTATTTTAAATACCACTGCAACAAATAAAAATATATTAATAACATGATAAATACATTAAATTTTATATTATTGTGTAATTTTGTAACATAAAACGTTACTTATAATCATCATCAAATCCTACAAATTAGAATTGTTAAAAGTTATGAAAATATATATTTTGCAATAACTTCCTGCAGTACATTTTTTTTTTTTTTTTTTTTTTTGCAATGGATATAGCCTGTAATTTTAAAAATTATACTGTACGGGAATATCTTTATTTACTACTATTTTATTATTACACATGAACGTATTAATAGACGCGTCATGACCGTAAGTGTAAAATGGTTTTTAATTACTTATACTTCATTAAAAATAGAACAACAAAATGTTTACATGAAAGCTATAAAATAGCTATAAAATAAAATATTCATTAATTGCCAAAAGAAAACATTTATTAGCTCTTTATATATTTGCAATGCTATATAAAGATTACGTTCTTATTTTACCAACATGAGAGTTTTGGCTTTGTTGTTAGCCAGTCATTTCTACCTACTATACTCTCTCTTATCATCATGAGACACAAAGCCATGCATGCAAGATTTAAACACGTAAGAGTTAGAGCTCTCATGTCATCATACCAAGCACAAACATCAAGGTAAGTCCACGAGTTAGTCAAGTGCTCTTGGCTCTCATCCTTTGCTACTGCAGTCGAGTGGTGTGCAGCTAGACACAAAAGTTTACACAAAACCATGGCCACACACCACAAATTATAACACCTTGTTATTTATATCATTGTCTTTTATAATTTTTGTAACCATATGTGTAAGAAAATAAATCCTTCAGTTAAACAAATAAAATATTTTAATCATCTCATTCAATCATTTTATATTTTAGAAAATGAAAGATGATTATACATTTCAAACAATGACAGCAAATTTTATTATTATTTAAATCGTATATCTCAATCTTTAAAATAATTATTTTTATCATTTTTTTAGTGACATTTTTCTTTCTTGTAATATTGAAAAGTATGACGTCACTTTAATCCATTCGCTTACTTTCTCGTACGGAAAATGAAATTTCAAAGAAATTTACTGAAGACGGAAATTAAGAAATATACTTTCTAAGCTCAAACCCAAGTTTTGCCATATACCCTAAAGATTCTATTTACTAGTTTTCTAATCAAATTTCAAACATAAAAAAGTAATTTCAGTATCTGTAGCATGACCAGAGCAACTAATAACTTGATTTTAAACTTTACCCTAAAGTTTCACCGGAAATTTTTAAATAAAAAAAAATTGGCCCGTGAAAGACAAAAATATACATAAAAAAAATAACGTGTCTCTCTCTCTCTCTCTCTCTTTTTTTTTTTTTTTTTTTTTTGTCATTTAATTTAACATTTTATCATTTGAAACTAATCAATATTGAGGGCACTAGAATTTAAAATACTTGTTCACTCTATGGTATACATGGCTAAACCATCACTCATTGCAATTTAATAAACAAAACACATGAAATAAAAAAAAAATGCCATTGAAGCGTCTGTTTTGTTTCCCCTTTGTATTAATTTTGATATTTCCCAGTGTTATTTTACATAATTACATAAAAATAATGGTGAAATACTATACGCCAAAAGAGTGGATTTAAATAATGGTTCTTCAGTTGTATATTATATAATTTACATTGTAGAGAACTTACATTATAGTTAGGGATGTTTTTTTAATTATTTGGAATAAAGAAATAATGCTTCAATAATTCCAAATTTATATGCTTCAATATAATCAATAAAATTTCATAAAGCTTTACAAAATCATCGAAACGTAATTAATATGGTATTTGGGTTCTACATTTTATGTGGTATGTAGGTATAATATTGTCAACTCTTATCGTGCAAAACTTTCCTTATTTAAACTTAAACTCTCATCAAAATACGCAAATATTACACGAAATACAAATACGGTCGTTATATTAAATTTTCTTTATTACCAAACTAATATACATATTTACCGATGTACCATTAAAATACAGCTTATATTTACGTGCCCAGTCAAATTGAAAAGAGAAAAAAAAAATACTTTAAACGAGGAAGCTTGGTACCTTACTTACAACTTTGGTTTTTATTTCTTGAATGAGGAAGACTAAAAAATTTAAGGGGGTAATTTTAATTTTTTTTTTCAAAGAGAACATTGTCCTGACTCGGTAGATATTCAAATTTATAATTTTTGAGTTCATCAAGTATTTTTAATTAATTTTAGCAAGTCACGAAATGACGTCACAGGTGGCAACTTTTTCCTAACTTGCCGCCCGTGACATCATTTTTTGATTTTCAAAAATTAATTAAAAATAATTAATGAACTCAAAAATTATAAATTCACATATAAATCGATTGAGGACAATATATTCTTTTTGAATATGAAATAAAATTATTTCCCTTAAAAAATCACAGTCTTATTTCTCATTCTTTAATTTACTACGATTCTTAAGAGTTTATAACAAATTTCATTATTTCTTTCATTCCAGGTCCTAAGTCAAGTAGGTAATTGAAAAAGCAGGGGTGAAGAATAGCAACATCAATGATCTGTTTTGATATGTAAATATAATCTATTAAAAAAGGACGTGACGAGTGGACATGACTACTTTTTTATTAACATGTCAAATTTAAATCGTGTTATTTTTAATTGTCTGTACAGCTGCATGAAAGATAAAAAAAGAGAGAGACTAGAAATCATAACACCGGAACTAAAACCTTGCTCAAATTCAATTTTAAAAAGATGATGATGACACCCCTTTAACTTTTTATTGTTTTGTCAAATATGAAACTAAATACGTATATAGTCTATACATGTATATAGTCAATGAAGCTCTATATAGGCAGTTATATTCAATCAATCAGAGCCAGATATTTCTCACTTGGGTTGTTAGGTCAAGTATCAGTTACTCGAGGGGGAAGAAGGGGTAGATTGGGGGAACAGATTTCCGCATTAGACCCCCCACTGCACCCGGGCACAGATGTCTTTCTCTCTCTTACTCTCTCTCTCTCTCTTCAATAAAGGACTCTCTCTCTCTTTCCCTCACTCAATTATTACTGCGGACATTGAAATATGGAAATTATATAAGCAAGCACAAAAAAATATAAGCTTTTGTATTTTTGACCCGATAGATTTCTGCTTTCGATGAAGTTTTGTTTTCTTTTTTTTATGTGAAAAAAGGGGGAATTCTAATGTTTTTTAACAAAGCGTTATTTTTCTAAATAAAACAACAAAATAAATCAAAATAATATAAATTAATCACATTTTGAATGGGTTTCCTTACTAATTTTTTTTTTCTTTTGTGAAATATGTATATTTTGGAGAGAGAAAGAAATATTCTTTTCTATATAACCATATACAACCAGACTTACTGGGTGGATTTCATGGAAGAAAATGAAAATAATCCTTTCTTGTTAGTACATAAACTAAAGAGTATAATATATTGCTTTGTTATTCATTGATCTGCAAAAAGATGAATTGAAATTAGGAACAAATTACGTATTTAATATTATATATTTTACAGTGGCTTAAAAATCTGAATACAATACAATGCACATTTTATAAAAAAAGGATTCAAACCCCAGTCAAACTTTTTTTTTTTTTTTTTTTTTTTTTTTTTTTGTTTGTTTGTTTGTTTGTTAACATTGTCTGTTATATAAACTGTACTTTAGCATGATAAAAATAATAATAATATCATGTATTTGTTATATTTAATTTTGCTCTATCAGTGTATAAAAGTTTATTCCGTATTTTTTCTATCTCCACGCATGACTTAAATCCTAACTCCTCAGTGTCTGGCCTGGAGTACGTGCTATGAACAACTTCTATACACTCAAAATTAATGTCTTTCACTGTTCTTGTATTTTTTTTTTTTTTTTTTTCGAGTTTTTTTTTTTTTTTTTTTTTTTTTTTGAGTAGATAAAAGATAAAGAAAAAAAAAACGGAGTAAATTTATTTGCTTTTGAGAGAAAATATATTTGCTTCGCATTGAGAATTTTGTACGTTATTTACAAATCAAAAAGGCAGGCTTGAAAACATTTATCTCTACTGAACAAAAGTGTACATAAATCGATGTCACAGATACGTACAATACTATATATATAGTGAAGAGTGAGAGCAAGAGAGAGAGAGAGAGAGAGAGAAGTTTAGTTTTCACGCCAAAACTTTGGTGCATGCAAATTACCCCGGCAGACAGCGAATGAAAATTCAAGTGCATTGTCAGAGAAAACCAAAAGGTGAGAAGAATTATTACATCAAATATATTTTATACTCTCTCTCTCTGTTATAGAGAAGAGCTTAAATTAATATTTCATGTCTTTTGTTATTTAATGCGATAAATGTGTGGCAATGAAAGAAATTCTAAAATTATTACGCTGTGATATTAAATCATAATATTATATTATTATAATTTTGTTTTCCTGCTTTGTTTTGTTTTATTAAAATAAATCTTTTAATATTTTATTTTATATATAAACATAAATATTTTTGATATTTCTAAACAAACTTTTAAAAAGTCGAGCCAATTTTTAGTCCCACAGACAAATTTTAAAATTTTACACTAAAAAAAAATGACCTCAGGAAATAATTACGTGTATGTATACATGAATGTTACTATGATAGTTACATTCATTCATACACACATGTAATTATTTCCTGAGGTTACTATCTTATAAAAAATATATAATATTACTGACCGTTTATTAATACGTAATACTACCAACGGGCATACAGAACATAACTATTAACTATTAAACTATACACGCACCAGGCTGTGAATGGCAGGCAAGTAAATTGCATTGCTACAAATAATAATGCATCATCTCTCACTACTTGTTGACCAATGTGTCGTGTGCATTGTTGATACAATCAATATTCTATTCTCTATTGTTATGGTGCAAGACAACAATGCATCATTGTTGAAGTTGTCACATTCAAATGTTTATACGCGTGAAATTCATCACCCGATTGATCTTTAATTTCATTGAACTGTTAGCAAGTTTGAAATTCTCTAATTTTATAGTTATATAATAATATTATTTAAGTTTAAAATAACTATACTAGAGTATTGTAAGTATATTATGTAGATATAAACTGTTATTATTATATATCACTCAAATATATCTGTAATTAATATTGTTATATTGTTATTATACTATTAAGTGCGTCCATGTCAAATATAATGTTTAATATACGCTTAATGGAAAATTGATCGTAAGCTTATTATAGCATGTTGTTTTGATTGACTATAGCTATTATATGGGATATAGAATTATTGTAATTTTTAGTTGTTAAATATATAGGAAAAGAAAACAATTCAATTGATAGTTTCTGTTTTTGTTTTCTCCGCTATTAATATATATTATGGACAATAATATGCAAATTTTACATAATACCTCTTACCCTCTTTTGGGTTATTATAATGACTGTTTAGATTAGGCATCCATTAAAGGAATGGATCAGAAGAAAACATAAGCATTTATATCACAAAACACTTGATGGGACTTACATAAATAACTGTAGTTTGTGTCAAAACCCAACTGTAGCTCCGTAGCTGTGATCAGAAAATTTCGGTTTATGCAACCCGCACAACATTTTTTTACTAATTTTTGCATTTTTCTGACGTCAGAAACATGAATAGTACCGCAAATTGCATACTTTACAGTATTTTCACGCTCTGTCGTGGGGCTACATTAACATTCTGTAAAAATTGTCATCAGTTTTGAAGATCCCATTTTGTGTTTATTCATTAAAAAGCACATGTTGTTTCATGTGGTGTATGGCTTTAAGTATCGTTATGAGTTTCGTATATGTCATGGCCAAATACTCATATTCCATACCGAACAAAAAAACTATTTTCAGTTAATGAAAAGGAATATTATAGCATCGATTAGAAATTTCAATTTAAAACACAGTTTATTATTATAATTATTCATAAAGCTTATATTTTCAAGTGTTTAATATTTTATTTAAATTCTTTTGTTGTAAAATTTTGTTTCGTGGTAAAAGTTAACAACTTTTATAGAAAGAAATTATTTATATCATTTTTTTTTTTAATTAATTTCCATTTCATATGGTAATTTACAACGTATAAAACAATAAACATTAAACTTTTTTTATTTTAATAATATAAACATTTACAAATTTAAATTTTACAACCGCACTGAGGAAAACTATAAAATATATAATATAATAAAATTATAAAATGATTTATAAGTTGATAAAAAAAATGCAATGTAAAAAAAATAAATAGAAGAAGAGAAAGTATATTAGCAATTTTTGTATGAAAAAATCCCGCATATATGTACTAGTTAAGTCCTTTAGTTTTAAATTACTAAGGAGGGTTAAAAAAAAAAAAACTGTGACGAGTATACTTGAGCTTATGTTGACAATGTATACTTCAAGTTCTACTTATATTTTGTTGTTTAAGTTACAATTTATAATGTTAGAGGTTTACTATAAGTTAGATTGAGGTATACTTTGGTGCAAACAATGGGAGTTTGCGTGCGTGTATGGTGGGTGGATGTTGAAGATATTATACAAGGGGATGTATAGCAAGCACGCAAGTAATGAGACCTACACTCTCGTGGTATATATATGCTTCAAAATGAAGATGTCATTGTGTCGACACATATATACAGTACCATGTAGTGTTATTATATATATAAGCCTCATGTTCATATCACTTTTATGTAATGCACTATACTGTATGTATGTGTATGTATGTATTATGGTAGCCTTGCTTGTTTAACTTTATGTTGTATAGTATAATCTAAAATATTGTTTATATTATATGTATGTACTGTACTGTATGTATGTACACTTGTATAATATAAAATGAAAATTTCAGTTACAGAGCAAAGGGGTGCAATAAACTTAAAAGTGTTCTATCTTAATATAGGTAAGTGTGTACACATTCATACTGTTTCAAACTTATTTTACAGAAATGACGAGGAGAATTTGAACACGTATATGTGTTTATGTGTGTAATTAAAGTGAGCAAACTTTTACATAAGTATTGTTATTTTAATAAACAAATCAAAATTTTTAAAATTAAACAACTACATATATACCCTATAAGAGATAAAAATAAATGTTAAGTTATTTATGATTTATCATTTAATTTATAGTAATATACTAAAATATTTATTAATTTAGATTGCTAAGATGAACACGAGTGCAAAGATAGATGTCTTAGGTAACAAGCAGAAACCCAACGTGATTAATTATGAAAATATGCGGTGTGCAGTTCTCCACCATCATTACCGCAAAAGTAAAATATTAATTAAATTTATCTATATACAGCATTTCTCTCGTGTATAATTTTTAGGAAAAATGTAATGACCTGAAGAAATCAAAGATCCACTATTGCAAGTATATATATATATAAACATTATTATAAATTAAAAATAAATAGGATGGAGATTGTACAAATTTTGATTATCTTCTTTGATTAATTATTATTGTATGTAAATTAGGGAAAAAAATAATCAGATTAATCAGAAAAAAAATGTGGTGTAGTTAATAAATTTTATATAAAAAAAAAATGTATGCGTATATCATACAAAACACATTTTGTACATAAATATATCTATATTACATTTGTAAAAAGTGACACTTGTAAATTGAGAGTACTTTAAACATACTTTTCATGACAAAATGTCAAACAAACGTCAAATAAAATATAGATATTTTCTATATTACACTGTACATACACAATATGTATATAAAATTGCATGTCATATTATAGTATTATATACAAACAAACTATATAATATACAATGGCTGACATGTTTGCAAATTTTTACTGGTATTTGTAAAATATATTCTTACAATTGATAAAATGATTAATGATTAAATTTAAAAGTATAAATTAACCTGTAAAGAAAAACCACATGTAAACGAATAAATTATATAATGAAATACGATATGAATTACAACATGATTTCTATATACAAAGTATGATGGTATATCATCAATTACTTTGTTTAATATCAAAACTTCAAATTAAAAATTAACAAAATGTATACAAAACCAAAGTATTGCAACCATAGCAAAGAAAAAATTAGTTTGCATCCTTCGTTGTTTATTTTATAATGTGGTTCTCTCTACTTCTAATTACAAAAAAATATATACATATTTCTCAGTGTAAAATTGTAGTTATATACAACAAAGTGGTTTTTACCAGTGTAGATAAAACTTTCATGTATAGAATTTGACTAAAGTGTCGATTTTTCTTTGGTACACAGCGGGTGCGCTAACTTGGCCGACAGTCATATCAAAGATCAAAGCAGTAGAAAACGCTTTTGTCTGGCTTATACTTCTTAGTTTTGCCTGAGGAACCCGCATGTAAGACGTTCGCTTGAATAATGTATAGCACTTCCTCCTCCTCCTCCCTTACCTCCTCCTTTTTCTTTTCTACTCTCCATATCAATTAATTCCTTGCGTTTTAATTGCTTCACACTCAAACTTTTAACGTCCAACTGTAGAAGAAGTAGGGTTTCAAAATTTATTTGACAAATAATATCAAACGCAATAGTTTTTAGCTTTGGAACCTGCTGATGTATTAATTAAACTATTCGCTTTGCTTTTGTCGAGTATTTTCTCTAAATGTTGTAAATTTCTCTCTCTCTCTCTCTCTCTCTCTCTCTCTCTCTCTCTCTCTCTCTCTCTCTCTCTCTCTACTTCGCGTGCGTATAATTTTAATTAAGAACAACATGCTTGGAATTTAATTTTAATTATATTCAGGAATTTTATCATAAAATTTAGGATTTGCTTGTAATATTTTATGACTATACGAGTATACAGATTTTTAAGTTATTGTCATACCTTTGTATAAATCTTTTGAGTTTAGAGTACGTATACATAAAATTATATTATTTTGTATTGCAATTTGATATAAATTATTTTTAACTTTATTTTATTTTATCGTTATTTAGTCACTTTTTTTTATACGTTTCGACTGATTTATAGTATAGCACTTATTGTTAGTATAATACTGTGTTGTTATATAAATATAGTTTTGAGCAGGTCCCAGCAAAACGTTAATTTGATCATAAATAAGATTTAATTTTTTATACGGCTTTAAGTTTGTGCCCTATAACAAGATGTATATTTATTTACTCATTTTTTAACAACAATACATTATTTTTTAATTAAAATGATCATAAAATTACAGTAATTTGTAAGATGAAATACTATACATTTTGAAGCCTTTAAAAATAATCCTAAAATTATTATCAAATCTAAAAAAGTAGCACGTTTTCAACATTTATTATTATCACCATTTTTTTTTACATAATATTAATATAAAAAAACATCTATAAATAAATTTATTTAAAAGTTTTAAGAAAGAACTTTTTTTAAACAAAAATGAACACTTTTATATCTGCTTTATTCTGGGCTGATAATCTGACATAATATTTTATAGAACGCACTCAAGCACGCAAAGTGCTACAACATTCTACTTTCCTACAGAAAACTTTGGTAGAAAAAAATAGTAATAATAAAAAACTATTTTATTGGCTTTAAGTACGGATGTTTATCAATCCTGGTAGCGTGCAGTAGGTGCAGTAAAACTTTACAATACTGCACTCATTGCATGAATATTAAAATATTTTACCCCATTTTATTTTTAATTAACCTTTTTCTTATACTACACGGTTAGAAAAATCAGCATTTGTAATTTAAAAAAACATTAATCCAGCGCAATGCTAATAAACGAGGATTCGTTTTCATTACATTCGTTGGTAGAACAAATGTTAATGAAACATTTCATACGTATACGCATTTAACATTCATAAGATGTTTTTTAGGATTGCTCTTTTAAGAAATTCTTACAAAATCTTTTTTCCAACGTTATTTTGTTGTATTTTAAAAAGTGTATTTCATTTTTTCCATTAGTTTTGTTTTCTTTGCTATCTACTAAGCGCGGTTCTAGTGTACTCATTGGCAATGCGTTTTCATGCGTTGCACCGGATAGCCGAATGTGAATGAAACGCTAGCCTAGCAGTAAGAGAGAAAAACGTGGAAGATCGTAAAATAATTATTTGTTTACAGCCCGTGTTTACGTGTTAGGAGGAATAGGAGGGCGCTTTTGGCTCCTTCCTCCCCCAACATTATTTAAAAAAGGCAAGTAAGTGTCCGTTATTTTCCAGCTTTGACTTTTTAGAAGCTTTGTGAGTGAGAAAGAAGAAAGAAGCCTGGAATATCGTCTTGGTATTGAGTTTTAATTTGTGTATAAAAGAAAACGTGTGTACATATATGCAAGCTGAAGACATATCTCCGCAAAATCTCGGTAAGTTATGCCACAAAAATTTAATATTTTTTAGTTTTCTAAATATTCATTACTTATTAAACAACAAATCCTAAAGAAATGGTGTATTAAATGGAGGATAAAGAATTATTTTAATGTTGCTATATTATATATACAGTATAATAATTCCTATTAATATTGGTTTTCAAATCCTTTCTGTTTTAATTTTTTAAAGTAGAATTTGATGTAATTGTTATTAATTTTACACATTTTAAGTTTTAGCAGGTCATTACAAACATTGAAAAAAAAAAGTTCTATATTTGCACGTTTGAAATAAAAAAAATTGCGTTAAATATGGATTTTCAATACTGTATATGCAAAAAATAAAAATCATAACTATCTTGCAAAATTCATTTAATTAAAGTCAATTTGATTATTTAATTTATTATTATATATTTTAATATATTACAAATTTTTATTTATTCCCTCCCTTTCTCTCTCTCTCTCTCTCTCTTGCTCACTCGCCCACTCTTTCTTGCTTACCCGAACATTTCTTTTCTTCATCCGCCCTCTCCCTTCTCAGGCATTGCACTTCCCTTTTTTTTTTCTCTCTTTTCTTTCTATTATTCATACAATATAATTTTGGAACACAAGCTAACTTTTTTTTTATATGTGTTTTAGGTGACTACAACTTGACAGCGTACTGAGCCAAGAATCTCACTTCAAGAGCCATTCACTGTTACCTTATAGGTCAGTATATTATATATATATAAAATGTAAAAAATTCCAGTTAATTATGAATAAGAAAATAACATAAAATTGCTTTGATGCATTAAAAAAAAGTTTCACAATAGAACTGCATAGCAAAGAAATAGTAAAACAATTATAAGAACTATAAAATATATTTATATTAGAATATTTTATTTTTTTTACAGATCACAGCAGTTCTACGCCATAGTGGACCGGGAGGTACTCTTCACTGGCAATTACTTAGGACAAACGAGCAATAGCCTGACACTCTTTGCAGCCTTCGAAGTGTTATTTATACTACGGTGTCCACCAAAACATTTAAAAAAAAAATATCAAAAGTTCTAGATGTTTTCATTTAACTCAAATTTCATTGAAATTTTTTAGAATAAGAAAAATTCAATACAATAACTAATTAAATGTTTGATTTAATTTTTTAATAATTTGTAGCATTTAACATTTTTTTTAATTTTTAAAGGTATACTGTACATTCAATTATAATATATTATTTTTTTTAAAGCATGGCTGTATAATATATTTTTTACTTGACAACAGAACTGAAATTGTAAAAATACTGTATAGTTAATGTATGTTTTTCAGATATATAATAAATGTGTTTTAAAAATATTTGTATGAATATATGTATTTATTTTTACTAACTAAGACATTTACAAATTAAACATTAAACATCGTCTTGAAAAAATAGCTAAAATAACAAAACAAAAATTTACGTGAATAGCCAATTAAAAATAAACGATGTGAGCCTAAGCGTATTAAAACGTGGTAGCTTGTAACAACTCATACTGCATTTAGTGGAAATAAAATTTCTTTGGATAGTGTAAAAATTAAAGCGCTGCGCACGGATCGTATTAAAACTACGTAAGGGCTGTAAATGATATTTCTCCCTGCAGCGCGCTTCGTCCAAACGTTGAGCAACGTTTTGGTACGAGCTTGGCGTAAAGGGAAATTACAACGCATGAGGAGTAAAACATCCTCCAACAAGCGGCGCGCACTCGTTGGACAACGTTTTTTAATAAACTATCAGCATGTTTGAAAACGGTGGCCCCCGCGAACGTGACTTTCGGTGATTTTACTGTATTGAAGCGCTTGATTTTTTGGACCGTGTATATATCTTATACAAAATTGTTAAATATAAATAAAAAAGGAGAAAAAAAAAAGGTTTTAGATCCAATGAAATTTTTATAAAACATGTTTTTCACTGTAGTGGAAATAATAAAAAAAGGGAAAATGTAATATTGAAACTTTTAATTTGATTAAAAACTTTTTAAATGTTAAATGAGAAAAACGAAGTGCACTGGGACAAATCAAAAAGCATGGGAAAAAAAGTAGATTGGGGGATATATATAAAAAAGAAGAAGAAGAAAGGAATCGCTTTAGAGGAAAAAAATTATATAAAACATGCTCACACAGGTGAAGTCAAAGAACTGACGTGAGTGGGTGAGAAGGAACGAAAGAGAGAGGAAAGAGAAAAGTGACACAGGTTTGCCAGATTTGCTGATGCAGGGGTTTCCTTACGATCAAAGTGGTTCTCTCTCTCTCTCTCTCTCTTGTCCTCTCTGTCTCTCTAACAAGAGTCACTCAGCGCACTGGATTTAACTCATCAAGAAATTACATGCAGCCAACTTCCTGCCTTACTCGTCTTTTTTATCATAAAGATCGAACAAAACCAATCAATAACACTTCAAATTACTAATAAAGAAATTTTACAACAAAAAATTACTTTACAATATTATACTGTAATCAACTAATAGCAGTAACTGTGTACCATTCTTGTAAGGGAAATTAGAAACGATGTACAACATAATTCTTGTTCTGGTATATACTTTTTTTTCCAACTAATTACTTAAGTATATTAAATACAAAAAAGAATACTGAGAAGTTATTTAATTAATATGAAACTTTAAATTTCTTTTAATTTTAATGCAATATCGGCTTCTAACTATTGAACAACTAATAAAAATATGTACGATAAAGAAGCAGTAAACATTCAATGTCAAATTTACCGGTCAAATTTTTTTTTTTTTTTTTTTTTTTCAAGAATTATATTTAAGATGTGTGTTTTGGGCAGAAAAAACTTTGAAATTCTTTTTTCCGACAAAGGATGGATAAGTTCTGCTAAATGGCGATCAGTTCTATAAAATTGACTGTCAAAAGCATAATTGTACAAACCACTATAACTGCTCACTAGACACATGTTATTTAGCTTTCCAATAAAACTTTTCTAAATTAAATTATATACTTGTTTTACACGTAAAGTACACAGTAAGTAAGCTACAGCATTATAAAATTTAAAATATCCGTAGTATTTATTTATTATTATATTATTTTAGATAATAGTTTTAAATGTATCATTTTCTTTATCAATAAAAAAATCATGAATTCTTTAGACAATTTACCTTACAGAGAGAGAGAGAGAGAGAGAGAGAGAGAGATTAATTTGACTTGCATAATTACAAAGATTTGTAGATCTATTATGTATAAAGCAAAAAAAAAAAAAAAAAAAAAAAATGAACTAAACTAAAAAAAAAAAAAAAAAAAAAAAAAAAAACGAATTCCTGATACTGTAAAATTTGTTAACATCAACATACATTTTATCCCCTACAAGTGTGAACCAGTTACAACTTAAAATCTTATTAAAAAAATTTTATTTCATTGTTAAAACAATAAAATAAACAAACTTAACATGAGATTTACTGTTTACAAAATAAATCAAAGTTAAATTGTGTTACAAATATTTCACTCTTGCAATGATGTGAATAAAAGATCAAAGTATTCTTTTGCTTTTTATTAAAATCTTTTTAATATCAATAAAAGTATATACAAGTATTATATCGTAAATACGAATTGACGAAATTGGAATTTTGAATAGCTTTTCATATTTGAAACATAGCTTTTGAGCCAAAGCCACATGGAGTTTAGTTTCCTTGTTTGTGGTTTACGCTCAAACTTAAGTGGTGTTGAAGTATGGTAAGGGTTTGTATCGATAGGTATGAATTTCCTTTCAATTTTATCATATTTTCCTTTTTTATAACACATTAAAAATATATATCACAGCAAAATAGAACAAGTTAATGAAAATTTCAAAAGGAAGTTTCACAGACGAATTCTCTATATTTTAATTAATTATTCGCTGATTTTACTCAACTACTATGATGGACAGGCACAAAATGCAAAATTTATATCTTGAAAGTTAATCCAATATGTAAGCAATTATTAAATAATATTTAATTTACTCAAGTTAAGAATAATCATATAGCTATATATTATCAGAAACTTTTGACTGCATGGCACTATCATTTAAAATATCATTTCGACACTTAATGAAACAAACAGTATAAATTAAATATATAAATTTTAATTCACTATGAAATAAAATTAAATTTGCACATAATTTTAATTTAATAATTGTTACATTAATTTTTTAACAATTGTTATTTACAATATAATAAACTACTATAATTAAGTTACATATTATTATTTGCTTTTATATATAAAAAAGATACAGAAGCATTAGTATACTAGAGTATATAGAGTACAGTAATGAAACTTTTTATTGGAAACAAGAAATATATTGACAGACAAAAGAATCAATAATATGTTTATTTCAAACAATGTTGTTATACAATTTAATTGCTGTCATTATTGTTCTAGTACATCATTGTAAAAATATAACTTTTGTTCTCTACATTGTCGTATACTGTATATAATAATGCAATGTACGGCAATCTAATTATAAAAAAAGAAGAAAAAATATAGTTATAATATAATGTGCAGCGGTACAAAAAGTGCTATTTCATAATGAAAATAATATAATATACCAGTTTTTTTTATACATAAAATAATTACAATTGAATAAAATATGTGAATATTAAAATCCATGTAAAACTTTTTACTTTATTATATAAAAAAATTGTATATTATTAATCCATTTAGTGAAATGTGCATTTTTTTTTTGTCTTTTGTCTTATTTGTTAACGTATGATATAAAGTGACCTTAATTGTAATGCATCCAAGTTTATAACGGAAATATTACATTATAAACTGATGCATAAGGAAAAAAAATTATAAATAATGGTGTACAATGCAACATAATATGTAGTTATGTATATACTGTAGAGTGCCTTGAAGTTGAAGAAACGCAACGTTTCTGTACAGCATAATATAGGGTGTATGCGCATAACGTCATATTTAATGCACTTGGAGGCCATACTGGAGTAGTGAATAACATTGCTCAGCATAGAACAAACTTTGTTTTTGGTAATTTTATTTGGAAAAATCACTTAATTTTTTGTTACTCTTATTTTTCTCACATATACTTCAGATACTAATAAAACCTAATAACAGCATCAATGCTCTCAAAAATATTGCTTTAACTATCAAAATAAGTTATTTTTCTATGTAGCCGATGTTATTGAGTTATATCCAACATGGCGTTGACTTTAACATGAATGCATAGACCCTCTAACAAGTAGTCTCCCCTTTAAGGGCATGTTTTAAGTGAAACAAATTTGAATTAAATTTTTTATCGTGTACAAATCTTACGTGTTTTTAAAACCATTGCTATGTAAGTGGTAAAGTATTGTAAAAATAGATAAAATTTCA
Organism: Ecdyonurus torrentis; assembly: GCA_949318235.1. Classification (NCBI taxonomy): domain Eukaryota; kingdom Metazoa; phylum Arthropoda; class Insecta; order Ephemeroptera; family Heptageniidae; genus Ecdyonurus; species Ecdyonurus torrentis. Next base: position 22,008,086 of record OX439131.1, read on the forward strand.
TATGACAAGTTTTAAATAATCTATGTATCTCTCATTCAAAATTTTCTAACTTCGATCCAATTTTCTAAAAAAAAAAAAAATTCACCCCACGCCGCCTGTGGTTATAGCTAATGTACATTGCCTCTATATTACACTGATTAAAGTTTCTTTTAGCATATAATATAAAATGATATAACTATAATAATCAAAAGTATATATAATAGAAAAGTATAATCAAAAGTAACCCTACTAAACACAGTTACATTTCCTACAATAATAAAACTAAATACGTATAATAATTAAGTCAGATAAATTTTAGCATCATTTACTCATATAACAACATAATTTATGCTATACTTAATAATAATTATATTACACACAGCATAACAAACTGTACACACAATTATTTATGCAGTTCCAAAATAGCAGCATTTATAGTATAATAAAAATGACATAAATGCACAGCATAGATCATGTTATTTATTTTATACGTTTAAATATTTTTTAAACAGTTCATAACTTCAGTGTATTATGAAAAATTTGTGCTTAATAAATAACATAAAAGGTGATCTAAGTAGAGATATACAAAAAAAAAATGACGTAAAAGATTTTGATGAAAAAGAATTATCGTAAAGTTATATATTTTTTTCTTTTTTGTTTCAGTTACAGCACATCGTAATATCTTTACGTTTTAATCAGAAAGTTCTACGAATACCTTTTTTTTTATTATTATTTTTTTATTCTTTTACTCTATACCATTCAAAGAAAAAGTCTGAGAGATAAATTATTTGAAGTAATTGAAAAGTATCGTGTTTTCTGCCAAGAATGCAAAATAATTAAAACTATCGAAATTGCAGTAAAGATTGTGTTTTGCAAGTCATGAGTGAAATAGAAAACTTTAGTTTTTCTTTTTTCTTTTACGTTCTAGTAAGAGAGAAAAAGAAAAAAAAAACGTTGTTTTTCAACTACACAATATTATCGATCGCAGTCGAATTCTTATTTGTACAGTTCATTTATTGAGTATTTGTCTCTAGGATTATTTTATTTTTATTTTATTTACAACAATTGAAAATCTCTATATATCGTACACTTTTTTTATATAATGTATAATACATATAAATAAGAATCAAGAATTTTGTCGTATATAAAAATATTTGATGTAATGAAGATAAAACATCATGACAATAAAATAAATTTTGGTGTTATTTGATGTGATTATTTCTTACTTACTTTTGCAATTTGTAAAAAAAAATATTTACTATTTAATTATGTTTAATACTTTTTACTTCTCATTATATTTCTAAATGTAATAACTGATGATGAGTAAATAATGTAAATCAGAATAGAAATTTCATTATAAATGTATAGAATTTCTTATATTAGTTCAAACTAGTAATATAATAACGGTATAATAATTTAATGCTTTTACATAATCGTATATTGCACTTACACCTATATACGTAATAACATTGTGCTATACATAATATAGTGATCAACATTATTATCATATTGAAATATCTTTGCATTAATAGATATTTAATTATTATCATTATTAAATTGTAAATTAATTAAAATAGTTTTAGATATAAAGTTTTAATAATATATGACTTTAATAATATAGTAATAAAAATTAATTTAATTCAGCTTTAATCATTGTACTCAAATTTGATATCATATTATAGCATTGATTTTACTTATGTTAAAATCTACTTTAAAAAATCTCTTGATGCCACACCAATGCTATTTATTGAGATTTTTACGTTTACTTAGAAAAAGGTAAACTTTGTTTTTTATTATTATTATTTAAATGCATGGCAAGCTTAATATATTATTTTAAGGGTTGCATTTTGTAAGGAAACTATATTGAATCAAAAGCTATAATATATTAGTAATTTATCTAGAAGAGTATATTATGGTTTCTTATATATTTAATATATTATATACACACATACTTATTCACAACAAAAATGCGAAGCACATTATATATATATACACAAAGCAAGGGTATATTTGATTGTGTTTTTCAATGAATATTTGCCAAGATATAAAAACACCACTGAGCTCTCTCCCGTTCACACGTAAAAGTTGAATGTCGCGGCGAACGAGCAAGCGAGCAAGAACTTAGCCTGGCGCTATATTGGGCACCATTCACCACCAAGAATCATGACGTCATGCATTGTCACTTTAATTGTTTCCCTAGTCTAGTGAAATCTATTCTCATCTCTGATTTCCCAACTTTATTTTTAGTTATTATCATACACGATCACGAAAAGAATTAACGATGTTTTTAATATGACTTTATTGTTCAACAAAGATTTCCAATAAATTTGATGTTATAGAACTTAGAAAAAAGTGTTAACAGGAAACATATGGGTAATTGTTATAAACTTCAGCTCCTAATATAATGATCTAAATTACTCTCTTTTTTTATATTACTTCCTCACTAAAGATATATTTATTGCAGGTTTGAACGTTAAAAAACTAGTCAAAACTTACCGATTATAAATATCAAACTTATAGCTATTTATCAAAAATAAAGCAAAATTAAAATTTTATCTTTCACAATTATTATTTTTATCTTTAATTTTAATACGTATAATATCAAAGACAGTTATTAAATGCAACCTATACTGATGTTGAATATAATTATTAGCTTCATATTTTTACTTTTTTTTTCTTTTTTTTTTTTTGGAATAATTCTATTTTGAAATGAAAGTTATATTGAATATAATCTTCAAAATGTACGTAGAACGTATAGAAAAATCTACCCCGCATTTGAATTGAATGCAGGTTTTATTTTACTGTATTTCTGCCGCACACAACATATAAAATCCAAAATTAGTGTTACGTCTGTGATTATTATTTAAATTTCTACCCCTTTTTTATGCATGATTGCAATCTTCAATAAGATGGGTGGATATATGTTAACAACAATAAAGTCTCACAATATACAAAGTCTGCTTTTATTATAGTACTGCTTTCATGAGAAATTCTTTCTCACGAAATGCAAAAAGAAAATATATACAGACATATAAACAAAAGTTAACGTAACGTGATGAGTTTAAAATTTATAATTCTTCACAGTAATAAAAAGTAAAAAAAAAAAAAAAAAAACTTTGTAGTACAGTGTTTTATCACTATCTAAATTCCAATATAATAACAATTAACATAGGGAAAAAATCCTGCAATTTTCCACAAGTTGAGCATGTTTGACATGAAATGTCATTCAAATAATTTTACTGCATGCGAGTTAATGCATAAAAGTAATAAAAAGAAAAGAAGTGTCCACTGCTGCATTTCTCCGCCTTAAACTTCACCTTTTTATTAAAATACACACAGAAAAAGTGCTTGCACACTCACTCATTCCTATGTCACATTAGCATTGATAACATCACCTCATAAACGTCTCACATCCCGTATTGTCCAAGTTGACTATCATAACACAAGTGAAGTAAAAAAGCGCAGCAGTGGATACTTCTCTTATTGTTATGCATTAACTAGCATTAATGCGGTAAAATGATTTGACTGGCATTGTTAATGTAACACAGTACTGTTCTTTTTTTTTTTTATTAAAAAACAAACAACAAAGAGTAATAATAAACACAAATCATTGAATTTATTACTATATGAATGAAATAATATATTTTTCTTTTATATTTCATATAATAAATATATATTTATATACCGTGTTATATGTATACATATAAAAGTAAAATCAATATAAAAATAATATAGTATGCACGAGAATCACACACAATATAAGTTGTCCGATAGAACAAAGCAAAAGCTCTCTGTATAGTATCTAACATCAGCGGTTAGAAGTAAGCAACTTTGTAATATTTAACACGCTTCTCTATTCTTGAACATGTAAGTAAGTAAGTATAACTTTGATCTCCAATACGACTGTGATCACGATATTTCAATTATTTACACATCTTACAAAGATACTCAACTCCTTCAGTATTCTCTTTTATTATAATATATAACAAAACTTTGTAACTGCTGAATAATGAACAAAACTTGTCTACTTTATAAAATTTGTGGCCTTATACAACTGTTTTAATTTTTATACTTTATTTTTATAGTGTTTAAAAAAAAAAGTTTTATGTACATTATGAAAGCAAAGTATTTTTTTATTGTTTTTAGTACGACATGACGGGGAAAGCACGGTGCAATTTTAGCGGGTGTGATGCTTGCATTTACCGCGTCCCTAACATCGCGATTCTGCCTTTTTCTCTCTCTTTCTCTCTCTCTCTCACTCCCTCGTAAAAGAAAAAAAAACTCATACAAGGGAGATGGGAAGAAAAAAATTTGTCATTAATTTTACCCTGTTGTTGTAATGATAAAAACTACCTCATAATTTTAAAACCTTTATATCTAAATTAAAAAACTTTTCGTTTTTTTTTCTCTCTCTCTCTCTCTCTTTCTCTTGTTTTTTCTTCCTTTTATACTATAACACAACATTAAAAAAGTAAATTATTTTGTTACTTAATTGTAAGAATTTCAACTAAATGAAAATATATTTTTTAAATGTTAAAAAAAAAAAAAAAAAAAAAGTAGAAGCTTTCTTAAAAATTTATAAATGTAAAACGTAACGAAATTAGTTAGAAATTTTCTAATTTCACGCACCGCACGTGTTATGAAATATATTTATTTTAATTATATACAAATTAAAAGCCTTCTAAAATAACTACTACTAATAAACAATGCAACCTAAAATTTTACTTAAAAAAAATAATAATACTGCGTAAGCAAAAAGAAATAAACATCAAAGGAATAAACGGTTAATACGATTTTAGTTTTAGATATTATCTTTTTCCTGCTAAGACTTACAATTTAACAAAAAAATTTCATACTATTTTTTTAAATTAAATCAATATTAATCAGCAATAAAATTAAATATAATATAAAATGATAATACTTAAATATAATGCTTATTATATTATGAATTAAATTAAAAAATAATGAAAATACATAGGAAAAAATGTGAAAATGAAAATAAAGTGGAGAGAATTTAAAAAGAACTTATTTTATATTCTATCACAATCTCAAAAAAAAAAAAAAAAAAAAAATGTCACTTATATTACCTAAAGGTAAGCTTAACGGTAAGCTTATTATAAGTAAAATACGATGCTACAGAGAATATTAAATATTCAACCACTTTTTTTTTAAACTGTTTGATGTGATTAAATCTATTACAGAATTTATAGAAAGAAAGAAAAAATCAAGACTTTTTTTCCTTACATTATTTACTGCAAAAAATAACACGTTTTCCACTTACATTTTGTCTAGAAGCTAACTTTTATAGCTCACTCAAATGTTTTCACATAAAAAAACAAACATTTTCTTTTATTTTTACTCTCTTTCTCACACACAAGAAAAGAAAGTTTAAGTCAAGAAAAATTGAAGAGATTTTTATATATGATAAAATATGTATTTAATAAATTTATTCTTATAGTTTTAAACAAAAAATGGAGTATTATATTATTCATGTCTGATATTTAGAAGGAAAAATTATTAATTTTATTTAAAAATTCAACAGTTCAAGAATAATAATAATAATAAAAAAATAGAAAAAAAAAGTGAGTGCCCCTAGGAGTATATGCGACCCGGGCATCATATGTGTATTTCATAGTCTAGTGGTTGCCTACTTTTAGGCGCGCAGATGGCTTTTCAATTTCACATTTGCCGCATTGTTATTGTATTGCAAGAAAACGTAAAAAAAAAAAAATAATGCTGGCACTTGAAAAAGAAAGAAAAAAATCTTCGCATACAGAAAATCTTGTAAATATTTTCAAATTTAATGTACTGAGAAATATTATAGTATCAAGTTCTTTGATGCGTTTATATATTAATCATGTATAGAGAGGCTATAAGTATAACAGAGTGTTCATGTTATGTATTTGGGGGTATATTATATGACATTGTTGTTGGTACGATACGCACCGCTGCATATAACCCAAGTATGTATATAATACGATAACTAAGCAAGCTATAGCTGCCAACTTGGCTAGGTAATACATTATCAAGTAACCAAGCATTAATTAAACTGGAATGGTAATTTGTAACTAACTCTGAAGTCACTTTATATCCTTTGCTAAATTTATTCAAAAAAAATTAAATTTTTAATATAAAATATTAAAAAAAAAATTTCACCATCGAAATTAATAATACAGCCAATTAAATATACATTTTAATTAAATAGTAATTATAATTACATGTCATTTTCATATTAAAATATGATTGATGTTTTATTGAAATTAAAACCTATAATTTTCTATAATTATTTGATGGTTTGTGCAGATAATAATTGATGATCCATATTAAATGCAATTTAATGATGCAACCACGTGTTTATATATTATGCATTTTGTACTTACCCATTGAAAAGTGCATCCATAAATGTATCCAGCCGAGTGTCCAGATCAAAGATTTACCGCATAAAAACATGATTGATTTATTTCTAATTAGTTCTAAAAAAACACTTAATAATTATTTTGAAACACTTATAATTAAACACTTAATTATAATATATATATTTATATAATTATATATTATAAATATTATTATTTTTGTTGAAGTAACACTTATGAATTTAAAAAGAGTAAATTTTCCACATTTTAAAAACTAATAACATTTATTACTAGTGTATATATGTACTTGATATTTAATTATTTATAATAATTTTCTCTAAAATCTAATGGGGTTCACATTATTCACTCTCACAATATCAAACAAGCACAGTTTTGTGTAGGATTTTGTATTGAGCGGTGCGGCAATGTTTTCTCGCTGCTATCGCCACGACTAGATCCAACTGACTGCGGAGACTCGATGTACTGAAGGATTTACCATGGCGCGCGCAACTCAAACTTATGTCTAGAGTCACCTAGTGGTTTTACAATTAACTAAAAAGCACAATAAAAAATGCATTTTTTGTTGTCCCAGGTCTAGTTGCATTTTATTATTATAATAATATACTGCACTTCTTTTTATTATTATTTATGCGAATGAATTAATCTTTGTTCAACGTAATAAAATATAAAAAAAACATGTTTACAAATATGCTATCTGTAGTTTATGAGAATTTAATATACTGCACACATTTTTTTTCTTCCTGCTTTTTTAATGCATAACAGTACGACGTAATTCTATAAAGCTATTTTTACAGAATAAATTGAGGTTAAAGATGAAAGAAAAATGTTTTAATTTTATTGCATTGTAAATAAACTGCAGTTTTAACGCCACATCTCATTAAAAATTAATAGATAATGTTGTTTTGTTTGTATATTCATCTACAAATGTTTTGTAAAGTTAAACCGTCGTAAAACTTCGCTACACATATAGAGTCAGCACTACGGATCTGACGGTATCGTATTTATGCCACAGCCAGTCTTCTTTCTATATTATTAATAATTAAACTATTATTTTCAGTCATCAATATAATATCTTAAACATTTTAAACTTATAAAAAAAATCTAATTATTCAGTGCTTTTGATATATAATTATGTATATAACCTCTATCTCCTCTCGCTTAATTATCAATTCATATTCTGAGTAATAGCTTTATAAAAATTTGAAATTATGATTCAATTCATACGAAATTTGGATGTTTAAAGTTTACGTTTTGGGTGTGCACCACGGATATATAAACGGTGTGACAGTGCATGTTATGTAATACATTATATAGAGCTTATTACATTGTTAAATATATTTACGAAATATGTATGATCTTAATATTAAATAATTGACTATATAACTTATGTTGTTGTTTTTTATTAATTAGAAATTTAACTAAATAAAGGTGTCTCTTTTTTACATTTTTTCCTTCAATTATTATTAAAAATAATAATAATAAATAAAAAAAAAATTAATAAAAAAAAGTGTTTTGCCGTAACAATAGACCATACTACAATTGAAAAGTTAAGAATTAATTAAGTTATTTAGAGATGCCGTAAATAGGAGATGGTACAAATTGGATTAATTTCATCGTATTGGCTTCTGTTGTTCTAGAGTTCATCAGTCTTAAAAATTAACTTAATATACATTGAGCGTTTTAGTAACATTGTTTTGCAAAAAAAAATATATAAAAAAATACTGTTCTGTAGTTACAGTACTACATTGTGTCTGAGGAAACAATATATTTATATACCATTGCATTAATGGAAACCATATTCATGATATAGAAACACAATGCTTACATATAATGGAGACTTTATAATTTAGTAATACAAGTTTCAATGATCAATCAATACAAATGCATCTACATATATGCATCTAAATACTATTACAATATATCCAAAAGAAATAATAGAAAATTAAGTTTTTATTTATCCCAGATATTGTACACTGCATTGACAATACATTATGTATCAACAACGACTGTTAAAATAGACTTTTACCATTCAAATAAAGAAATAAAAACCTTTTTTTTTTAACTACAACATGTTGATTATAATATAGTATAAATACTAAAAAATAACAACAACAACAACAAAAAATAATAATACAAATAATACAATAGGTACAAACACATACAAAAAAAAAGATAAATATTACATTATTACCATTGCTAAAAATACAAAGAAATTGATATTATTTTATATTTACAATCAAGAATATTGTAAAACAAATAACATTTAAAACATAGTATTTACCTGCCCATCAATTTACCATTATTTATATTTTTTGCTGCTACTTAATCTTTAAAAATATATAATCCTGTTAAAAGTACTGTACGTGTGTGTGTACATAAAGAAACTTATATTTCTATACTTCATAGAAATTAAATTAAACATTTATTTTCATGATGCTTCTATTTTAATTATGGCATATAGTGTATTGAACTATTCATATTCTCAAAATAATATAAAATATATGAATGACATTTTTCTGAATGACAAAAAAAAATATACATTCATGCATGAAAATGTTCACTTTCAACCTTTTTAGCATAAGTATTATAATATTTTCTAAAAATAGATGATGATGATTTTTTTTAACCATCTTTGCAAAATCTTTTCATCTTTTTTTGCGATTACTACATTTTATATTTTAAACTTTATGGTATAAAATTTAGTTAAAGTTTGAATAATCTTTTTTACATAAAAAAAAACAATAATTGAAGTTATTTATGAAATGACGCAAATTATTAATTAATAATTCATTATAATTATTTTATTATTTAAAATGTGAATAATAGAAAATTTATTAATTAGCGTACATAACGAGAACAATAGAGAGACTATCAGTGTTCTAGCGTACAAAACACAAGTCTTCATTATACTTCAAAATTTATTTCTCAAATATTAATTCCACTATAAATTTATTAAAATTTACTTTATAATATATATTATTTTTCTTCTCTTCTCTCTTTCTCTCTTTCTAAAAGTTGTTGTTAGAAGTATACTAATTTTTGCAATACATTATACTATAGTGGTTATTATAATTTTGCAGTACTTTATATATATATATATATATATATTTATATATATATATATATAAGTATTCTTTGGTAAAAGTTATCTTAAGACAGGCAAAGTTATTATTTTATACAAGTTTTGATACTTTAGGTACTCAACTTGTTGTAAATATTAATTAAATTTTGGTAATCATTTAAGTCGTAATTACTGTTTACTAACTTATCTTGCAGACCCAAATGTGACAAAATAGAAAATATTTATGGAGTCCCTACTTATTCTCTCTCTCTCTCTCTCTCTCTCTCTCTCTCTAAAAATCGCTTTATGATAAAATAAAATACTAACAATTTGTGGAGAATTTGATGCCACAATTTATAATTTATAATCAAAACAACACCCTTTCTATAATTTAAAAGAACGGTTTTGTTAATAAGATTTTAGGTTAAGAGTTTTAACGACAAAATTACTTATCACTGCATTTTTAACTGTACTTCTGGTAATTTAATGCCTCTCAATATTATTGTGGTTATTTTTTAAGTTAAACTAATTGAATAAAAGAAATTATATATTTTTTTTTTCTAAATATACATTCACATATATGCATACAAATCTGTTTGCTTTTTTTTTTTTTTTTTTTTTTTTTTTTTGTAACAAGAATTTAAATTTACATTTTTATAAACAAACAGCTTTGTATGCTAATTAGTAGCAGCTAAAATAAAATTTTACAATTAAACTGAATAAAATAATTATTCAAGCGCTGATTTTTTTCCATAAATATATTGATTAATAAACAATATTAAATAACGCTCTCTAGTGGTCAGAATAATTCTTCTAGCAAAAGATTTAAATTAAATGAATAAAATAAAAACTGTAACAAATTTTGCAATACTTGCATATCATATTATTATTTTGCAAATTTATAATATTACACCGTTGATTATTATAAAGTTTATTTAATTCATTTTTATGTTATTATATTTTATGTTGTTAAGCTAACATACTTATAAATGTTATGTACGTATTACTTTTTTTTTTCCTGCAAATTTCACTTTTTCTATTCTTTAATGCGGAAGACTGTACGCGTTGTTTCCATGAGAGCGCAGATATTTTAGTGTCGACTTAGAGTGAAGTGACATTGCTAAGTCGTGCTGTCAATTTTGAGGACAAATGTGGCACGCCACCCCTAACCCCCCCCCCCCCCCCTCTAAACTCTTAGGTTGAAGATCATGTCAAGTCAGCTGGTGAGATCACGTGATGCTCGTTAACTATCAATCAAACCAAAACCAATATCTCTGTGGCTTTCAAAAATTGGATACCTTTTTACTTAACAATAGAAATGATAAAAAAAAAAGATACTCTTTTCAGCTTGAAAGTTAAAAGTGATTGTAGACTATTTCTTCTAAATTCTTTTTGGATCACATTCTATATACTGTAAAATAATAAAATATTGATTTTTTTTTTATCGATTTTTTCCCCCAACATTATATACCTTTTAGAAATGAGATATTAAAATTGAAAACGTGTAGTAAAAAGGAGTTTTTGTTATCGTCTCGTACAAAGGCAAAAGCAATGGTCAAATTCTGAAGTAATCAGTCAAAGAAATAATCTTTTTATTTTTAACAACACTTCAATTTTTCAAAGAAACATCATAATATTACAAATCATGTGTTGAGTCCATTCTTATTTCATTTTATTTCAATTAGTTTATTATCTTTGATTTTTCCAATTATTTTATATTAAATAAACATTTCAAACTAAAAATAATATTCTTGTGAAGTAAAAAAGCTATACATTTGCAAAACTGTAATTCCTGTCGTCTTTTTGAAAGAACAGTACACTCTAAAATATAAAATATTTGAAATGCTAAAGATTTTAATTACATTAAAATTAATTTTAACGCAAAGACTTACAATTATATATATATATATATATATATATATATATATATATATATATATATATATATATATATATATATATATATATATATATATATATAAGAGTAACATCTGTTTTAGTATTATAGTTAAATTTTAACCAAAAATATATTTCATATTTTCTCTTCTTATATTAGATTTTGAAACAATAAGAACATTTTATTATATTTAATAATTAGAACAAAATTTTAATTACATAACAAGGTCATACAATTTACTATCATAAGTCATCAAAGTTGTTAAGTTCTTGTAATGTATAGTATGCAAATTGGATGATGATAATTATTATACGACTTATCATATAAACAGTAGAAATGCGTATTTTAGCAACATAATTCTTGAACATTAATGATGTGTGTGTGTGGTGATATCTACGCTAAAACATATTGTGGAAACCACAAAGCAAATTAATGAACAAAATGTTTCATTAAAGTATCTGTTTCTCTAACCATTCCTTATTAAATAATATTATAATTTGGGAGATAATTTATAATGCTATAAATAAAAATGACGACGGTTATATAGTCGTTTGTTTTAGTTTAGCCTTATTACGTCGTTACAATTATACATTACTATGTACTGGAAAGTTTTCTTTTTCTAATCTCCAGTGAGTTCTATATACATTTTTCTTTTAATCATTAAAGACATTGACAAGAAGTAAACAAGCATTTATATCACAAAACACTTGATGGGACTCCACCAAAAAACTGTAACGTCATAGCTGTGATCGAAAAATTTCAATTTATGCAACCCGCACAACATTTTTATACTTTTTTTTTTCTGTTTCTGGCGTCAGAAATCGGTATTGTCACGCATTTGCAGTATTTCACGCCCCCTTATAGGGCCACATTTACATTCTGGCAAAAAATTTATCAGATTTGGAGATCTCCTTTTGTGTTTAATCATTTAAAAGATCATGCTGTTTAATGTGGCCCAAGGTTTTAAAGTAAGCACAAGCTTTCACAAAAAAGAAAGAAAAAGTACAATAATATTAATTATATACAAACCTTGTGATTAAAACTTGTCAATTGACTTTAAAAATTAGCTTATATTACGGACAAAAATAATTGCGTTATAATTATGCTAGCTCAATTTCAGTAAAATTTATTCGACACAGCATAATTATTGCTATCCTGCATAATAATTATGTTGCATAAGCATTAATATTATGTTGTACAGTATAATTATTTATGTTGTTCTTATTAAGCATCATTTATATTATAAAGACATAAATGCAGCAATGCAGCATAATTTAAGTAATTTAATTATTCGGTTTATATATTTCCATAAATTATGATTTTACTGTCATTATTTTTCAAATTTTTGTAATCAACTTTTCTGTCAACTTGTGTATAAATTTTGAAATGTTGAAATAAAAATTGAAAAGCTCTTTACTAATTTCTGATGATATACCATAACGTTATCATCTTTAATCTTCAAGTTCATCAATACTTTCACCATGTATTTTGTAACTCAATTTTTGTTACGGCTTAGTTTGATTATCAGTCTTGATCACACAAGTTTGGGTACAGTACAAGGGAGAAAAGTATTGATGTCAGAATAAACAAAGTCTTACATGGAGCTTACACGCAGATAAAACATCTTCTTCTTGTTTAACGAATGAAAAATGTACTTTACACTTCTGTACACAACAAGCAAACGGGTGTGATTTTTTTTTTTTTTTTTTTTTTTTAGTATGAAAATCACCTGCTGTGATAAGCCTTTTTTATAGTTAACTTTTTCCACATTTTGCTTCGCATTTTTCAAACTTAAGAGTGTTGGTATACTGTATAAGTAGGTATACTTTTTTTGTTAAACACATTCATATTATTTTAAGAGTTGTGGCTAGAAGGCACAAATCTCTGAAATTTAAATTTTGAACCCCCTACTTTTTATGTCTTTTTAAATCAAATGATATGATCTACTTAAGATAAAATTTGCAGGACATGTGACCATTAGATAAGAGAGAGAGAGAGAGAGAGAGAGAGAGAGAGAGAGAGAGAGAGAGAGAGAGAGAGATTTTAAGATTATGAGGTTTTATGGTAATAAATTTTTAAAAATTCGTATAATACAAAATTTTACCTATTTTCATTATTATTATTATTATTTATTTATTTATTTATTTATTTATTTATTTATTTATTTATTTATTTATTTATTTATTTATTTATTTATTTATTTATTTATTTATTTATTTATTTATTTATTTATTACATGTTTACAATGACAAAAAAGGCAGATTTTTTTCTGCCTTCATAACTTTTTATAGTAAATCCTCAGTTTTAGTGTTAATGTCAATTTAAAACATACATAAATAAAACATAACTTGGGTAATCTATTTATTTTATTGTTTGAAAAAAATTAATTTACTTGAGGTTTAGTACATGCTTAAAATTTTTAAACTATGACTGAACTCAATACCTTTCATCTAAACTATGACGTCTAAAGTACGTAGCTTGAATATAAAATTTAGCCTAAGTTGTCTCAAAACGTCATTAGTCATTAGTGACTTTCATCATTATTGAAAGTAATTTTTGGCATGCAAACAGACAGAAATCAACCATCCATATTTCTGAGCAAGGGCAAAGCAATAATAAAAATAACATTTAGTAAACTATTTTTCCTCTCTCTCTCTCTCTCTCTCTCTCTCTCTCTCTCTTCTCTCTCTCTCTGTTCTCTATCTCTCAGTTAACTTTTCATTTTTTTTTTGTTATTTAATATATATGAATTTGCTCTAGTTTGTATTGGTTTGAACAGATTGAAAGTCGTTGATGTCAAAGTTTTATACTCAATATACAACGTGCGGCAGCTGCTAGCGCTATACTGGCCTGGTCTCTTCTAACTTGATATTATATACACCAACGTCAGGGTACCAGAGTTCATTGCAACACACTTTCATGTTGATAATTTTTTATAAAAAACAAAACAACAACATTATTTTGTTCTGTATGATACCATTTGCATGAAATAATGAAGCATAAATTCAAGCTATTTAATTCAAGTGTGTATGCTTTTTTTTTTTTTTTTTTTTTCATTGTAATAACTTTTTTTTGTTTTCAGATAAGTTAGCACTTGATAAACAGTTAAAAAAAATGGATGTGAGACATTCAGCTAAAACAGAAACCTTAGATATTTGTTTATTATAGAGAAATTTTTATTTATGTTTGCAAGTTAAAATATCTTATTATTTTTAGTTTAATTTATTTACATTTAAACTAAGGAAATTGACCATTTTTAACCTTGTTATAGTGATTTTCAGTGAGGGTTGCTACTTTGATACTCCGGTGTAGTAGTATTGCTAGCAGCAGACATGATCTGTACATACTGAGCGGTATACTTCATAACATAGTACTCTCTCTCTCTCTCTCTCTCTCTCTCTCTCTTTCACTCACTCACTCTCGGTATAGTAAAGCATTATTAATCATGTGACATAAAACGTCTCTTACACTACGAGCAAAATCTGCACTTGGGTGATGAATGTCCGCTCGCGTTCTCTCTCTCTCTCTCTCTCTCTCTCTCTCTCTCTGTGTTATATATGATATCGAACACATTAGCATGCGCACCCATTTGTTCACACTAACCCACTTCCTATATCTATAACACTGCCTGCGAGACAAACAAAATAACTTTCTAACTTCAGTCTAATTTATCAAACATGATACTTATTATCAGTACATTTATATAAAGCTCAGTGACTGCTACAAAAATTTTAAGTAATGCATTACAATAAATTATTTTTTTGGTTTCAAAGTTTATTTGGATTTCATCGTTAAGTAATCCAAATAAAACGCCATATAGATGAAACTGCTGGTGAAATTATAATCCATTTACATGATCCTCTGACATGCATTTTTCAATTCAATAATTATATTTCATCGAAATAAAGTTATTGTTATATTTAAGATAATTTTTTAAATATTCAAGTAATTTAACAAAATATTAATTTATTTGGTTGGTGCAGTATCTTGCTATAATGATGTTTGTAAACCCTGTTTTTCGTGCTCCAAACCACAAAAAAATGACGATCAACTAATACTTTTTAAATGGCATTGCGCATTTTTATGGAGCAAGGGAACAGGGTTTACGAACACCATTATTGTCTCGCAAAAATATGCAGTTTGATTATGTTTAAGCACCATTCCATATTATTCGTTCAAAATCATCAATCTACCTGTTTCAAATCAATTGAAAATAGTTAATAATTTGAACTACAAAAATGCGACAAACAATAATGTTCAGTAATAATTCATATAATAATATTCTAATTTAAATGAAAAAAAAAAACTTCAATATTTAGGCACCAACAACATTTTCAAGTAATGAAGAAAGACAATTACGTTATCGCTAAAATAATAATATTATTATTATGCTAATGTTTGCAAACAAACGTGAAAACCGTAGAAAATTGTGAATAAATTAGATTCATATACGCTATAAATTTTATTTTATTCAAATAAGTTGTCTAAAATAACAAATTTTGTTGGTAATGAATATTATTATTTCATTGAAATTCATAAAAAAAAAACATGCAGTAAATTAGAGAGTTATTTTCATTACTGTGTTATGTTTGAGATGTGACATGTTATATTAAGAGTTAAGACAGAATTATGTTTTAATTATATTGATATATTTTTGCGTTAAGTCGTTCTTCGTAGCTTTACTTTAGATTTTTTAATATACTCGGACAAAAATAAATACACAGTATAATTATACAGTAGCCTGATCTGTCAGCACCACTTATTTATAACAAAAACATAATTTCAGCAGCAATAATTCTGATCAACATAATTATTTATGCTGTTCGAAAATATCAACTTTTATGCTAAATAACATAAATATAGCATAAATTACGTTATTTCTTCAAATTAACGAGCTTTATTGTTTCTAATTTGTATAAAAAGTTGATACAAACTACAACTTAATTTTCAATAACATTTTTTTCTCTAAATTCAACTTATTTTTGCTTATATATATATATATATATATATATATATATATATATATATATATATATATATATATATATATATATATATATATATATATATATATAATATTTATCCCTTTGAACTTTTTTTCCCAATGTTATTATTTAAAATACTAAATAATATTTTATTATCTAAATATGAAATAATAGCAATTAATCGTATTAAGTTCTTCTTCCTAGCTTTGACTAAAATCTGTAGAAGTAAAAGAAAAAAGAAGGCATATAAAATTTTATCAAATATTATTTTTGTCAATAATATTTAATACATTTTTTATTCTTTATCTTATTATTATTATTTTACGAAGCGAAAATACATTTTAAGTCTTTCTTTCTACATTTTTTTTCAACATCGCTACAAAATATCATTAAAGTTTTGGTGGTAATAAGACGAGCTTGTTGAAAATGTTTCGCTTGCTTGTGACGCGCTAATGCTGAACACGTTTGCTCAGTCCCACGAGCATTGCCTCTCTCTCTCTCTCTATCTCTCTCTCTCTCTCTCTCTCTCTCTCTCTCTCTCTCCTTTCAACTTCTTCTGCGATTTCTTTCTCTGTGAAGAAGCCCCGGGAAAAAAAGAAAAAAAGGAAGAAGAAAAAAACCAGTAAAAGAAAGCAAAAAGCAAGTTGAAAAGTATTTAGTTACTTTTGTGCCGTTGTCTTAGAAAAGAAAACAAAAGAAATTCGTAAAAAAAAAAAATAATAAATAATAATAAAAAGTTTCATGTTATTTACGATAAAAAGAGAGATGGTAAGTTTGACGATGAAAACAATATTATTATATTTTCGGTGATAAAATTGTGTAAGTGGCTTACATTTTAAGATTATCTTTATATCTGCTGCTTATATTGTGACTTTGTTTTAATTTGTATTCTTATCTCATTTTCTTTAACTTTTATTTTATTAAATATAAAACATTAAATAAATAAAGATTAAAAACGTTGATGTTTATTATTTTAACGCATAAATTTAATATTTTCATTAAATATTTTCTAGGAGTATATAGTATAACAGTTACCTTTTCTTTTTTCTTTTTATATAATTTGTGTGTTTTGTATTTTACCGTCGCAGTTTTCCTTTGAAAATAAGTTTTGCTAGCAGCATTAGCAAAATCCTGCTTTTATCCAATGAGCTTGCTATCTCAATTTAGATTTTTTTGATATGTTGTTATTCAAGTGTATACACCATGTTTCTCAGTAAATTAAGTATAGTACGTATACAAGCACTGTGGCTTTCAAACGCTCGTAAAAATTGGAATGTTCCTATATGAACACTTAAGTTATTTAAACCCAATTATTGTCGTATCGTCATCTTTCATTACAGTTTTAGCAATAACTGACTGAGTTCAACGAAATTATGATCATCATTATTGTCTACTGTGATCTTGGTTTCTACAATACGCCACTGCCTATATTTCAGCACAATCTAAACCAATTTAGTATAATATTAAATTGTTTGACACAACTGTGTGTGTTTTTATGTGTATAGTGTTTAAAAAACTATAATAATTTTTAAATGTTAGCTTTATTATATATTTGTTTTCCATCAGTGTTTTATTACTATTATTATATTCTTTTATTTATTGTATTTGACTTTGTTATACTCAGTGTAAATAAACTTGATCAGTTGTTGAATAAAGAGCTATATAATTTGAATTCGAATAATGCATTATGAATGTTTATAATATATACACATGCGGAAATTGGTACGCTTCGCAAAGCATATAATGCCGTCGCTTGTCCTGGATGCATGCCTTAAATATAATTAATTTGTTATTGAACAAATATACAAACCTAACGTAAGATAATTATTAAGTAATAATTACTCTTAATCGCACATTCAGTGGCATGGTGTTGGGGATACTACGAGTCAATCACTGTGTTCTGAAATTCAGTTACTTCAAAATACTTGCAAAGGACTAAAATAAGTGCGTAATTAAAAATTGTTAATTATCTAAAACAAGTAATAAATTTAATCTAATACATGTAATATTATACGTATAATAATTATGCTAGCTGAATTTCAGCAACATATTATATCATATTAGTTCAAGTTATGCTATATTGCAAATTAAATAACAACAAACAGTTTTTTTCCCAACCATTATTTTCCATAATGCCATTAATCTGTACGCATAAAGTATCGTTGATTGTATTCCAAACTTCTATTTATTTTACGTTTGTTTGGCTTTAAAAATGGCTCACATTTTCCCTCGAGGCCACACGCAGCAATAAATTTGGTTCATGTTCTCCGATAGATTTCTTATCGATATTGTTCACCCTTCTGTTCCCTACCATGCCTCACGAAACGTCGGATTCACAGTAACCTTTTCGCACGACCCAAGTAAAACATGACCCCACCATCAGTGCAAGGAGTGAGCGAGAGAGGAGAAAGAGAAGCAATTTAAAACAAATCTCCAACGTTCTTATATGATAGAAATTTTTATTATTTCATAAAGCCAATACTTATTATCATCGTTTTATCGTTGAATTGCTGAAATTGAACCCACCTGTCTCTAAAGTACTTATATAACTTTTTTTCGGGGTTCAATAACTATTGTTCCAATATTATCGTTGTATAGTACTCAAACTCGTCATCAGAGAGTGTACTAAAAGTTAACAAAAACAAAAAAAAAAAAAAAAAAAAAAAAAAAAAAAAGAACAAAAAACAAAGAACAAAGAACAACAAAAAAGTTCTTTTCCATCACAAAATTTATTATTGTTAATCGCAACAAATCATTATTTTTAATTTTAAAATATGCTATACTGTGTAATAGTAGAGTGTATAAAATGCATCCTATGAATATATCTAGAAAAAAAGCAAGCTTTTACAGTTACTTTAATTACTAAAAGATGAATTACTTTTCTGTTGTTTTTTTCGAGTACATGAAAACCAAAATTTTTAGTTATTATTTTCAAGTCACGAAACAAATTTTACATAAAATCTTATTTGTCTTTGTGTATTTCAATTTTTTACGTGAGGTAAAATGAAATTTATTTTTCCAAAAATGTAAGTATACACCATCAGTTGAGAAATATTAAATGCATAAAAATCCAATACGTCATAAAAAAAAAATGTTATTTGTAAAAGGATAGTTTTTTTTTTTTTTTTTTTTTTTTTTTAATGATAAGTAGCGACTCTAATGTCGTAAAATTATATTAAAAACGTCACTGACTTTTACATTATATCAAGCATTAAATCGTTAGATTAAAGTTGTTGTTTTTTCTTCTTATTTTGAAGACGCTGTACTTTTAAAACTATGTGCAATATTTCATCAAAGTTTTAATAACAAACAGGCATTACAAACAATTAAATTGTTAAGCATTTCTCTTAAAAACTAACGCTCTCTCTCTCTCTCCCTCTCTCTCTCTCTCTCTCTCTCTCTCTCTCTCTTCCATGAGAGAAGTGTCTATTTCTCATATAAAAAAAATAATAATAATGAACTGTTGCAAATGAAAAATAATGATAACTAAACTATGTAACAAATATAAAAATTGTTTACCACATTTAACCTGGCTAGAGAGTAATTAAAAAAAATCACATTTTCCAGCTGCAGTGTGGTAAAGTAAATGCAATATTTAGTATGCAAAACAACAACAACAAACAAACAACACTATTTTTTTTTAAACAAAAATATACATTTTTTTTATTTATATTTTTCATTTTGTGGTGTTAATCTGTTTTTATTATGAATAAAACATTCGAGGCAAACATTGAATTAAAAAAAAAAAAAAACTCATAACATTCAAGCACAGTGGTCACGTAATAAAAATACAACTTATTATTCACTGGTTTACATTACAAATTGTTGCAATGTACTATATTTGCTTAGTTATACGTTCTATAGTTACATTCTTCATTCTTATAGAAATATAAACTGCGGCTGCAGAGCTTTTGTTTAAAAAGCTTATACTGTGCAACCGAGGAGAAACTAAAACTAATGAAGTTCTACTAGTTTTTATACAAGTTACTTCTCTCTCTCTCTCTCTCTCTCTCTCTCTCTCTTTCCCTCAAGAGAAAAGACAAAGATGCACTATACACTTTGCATAAAATTTACTGTATATTTAAATTTCTACAGTTTAGTGGTGACATAAATGATAAAATAAGTAAAGGCTTAAAATTACCACATCGTAAAGTGAATTGTAACCTAAAATCAATGTTTTTTCGCTCTCTTTATATATTTATAAACAGTATTTTTTAATTTCAAAATACTTATTATAATATAATCATAACGCCATCATTAATCTATTATTTGTGTCATCATAAATATTAATTGCATTCTTTTAATGCATTGATTTGAAGTAAAATATTCATTATTACGATAAAATACATTTAAAATTTTGATCCAAGTATTTTTGCTGGGTCTAAAAGATTTCACATAATATTTTTAAACACATTTTTTTCTTACGAATCTTTGATAATACACGTTAAAATAAAATATAAAAAGATCGGTAGTATATATTATAGGTTAACTCCCAAGGCATGGCAAGTATAATGCAATGTAAAAAAAAACTGCACGAAAAGTTGGATCCTCCTGAGAAACTCGTAACAAAAACAAAACAAAAGTTTGGAAGTAGTTGACAAAGTTGTGCTCTGTTAACAAATCGTGATCACAAATCAACTACACTTTGAGAACAATCAGTTTGTCGATGTAGTGTCGGCATATTGTACAGTATTAGTCAAAAAGTTTATTTTTATATTTATTTATTAGTTGTAATAAGTTTAGTTTCGAATGTTTCTATAGATTTATTCAGTATACGTATACATTAAATATGATCATTAAATTAAACTATTTGAAAACTACCCATTTTGAAAGAGTGCTTTGCGAACACATTTTGCTTACGTTAGTAGAAAGACAAGAATTAATTAAAGTGCTTAGAAATCCTATAGTTATAGGGTACTGCACTTTACTTCACTTCACTTCACTTCACTTCACTTCACTTCACTTTTTTTTTTTTTTTTTTTTTTTTTTAATCACAAGGTACTACATAAATCCATTCAAGACATAGTCTTATCGGTCGGCAAATACATTTTTCAAATTTTAATTATATCATAATATACAGTACATTGCATAAAAAAACAAAAGTTATATTTTTTTCAAACACTTAAATACGCAATATTAATATATTAATAATTCACCTTATTACGAAAATCTTATATAAGTCATAATTATAAGCTCTTTAATAGTAATATTAAAAATATATATATTTTGTGGACAAGGTTGTTTAATTATGGAAATGAATCACATAGAATGGACATCTATTAATTCAAGAGTATTCAAATTATTTATATATTCATTGAGAAACAGTGTCTACAAACACTGAATAATAATTTATAGTTATATGGCTAGGTCACACACACACGGAGTAATATTTGCATTGCGTAATAAATTTTACTGCATGAAAATTTAATGCTTTTAAATGAAGATTACATACAATCAATTTTACTTCAAACTGAAAATATTGCTGCGTACAAACAGGAAATTGGGTTATATTATTGATGCTGCAGTGATAGATTTATTACATTAACATGTCACTTAAAGTGACCGTCCAGGCTTAACAACATGCCCTTTTAATTCATTAAACACAAAATGGGACATCCAAAAGTATATTCAATTTTTACTATTACTCAAATGTAGCCCCACAAGAGAGCGCGAAAAAAAAGTAGGCAAAATTATGCACAAATTTTGAACATTTCTGACGTCAGGATTGTTCACATTCAATGGTAAAATTTTTGCGGTTTGCGTAAGCTCAAAATTTGATTATACGTTTAGGGCATTAAAATTATGTTCTTGGACAAAATAATTGTATTTTTGAAAATCCTTTTTTGTGTGTGATAAATTAAAAAGGCATGTTGAACGGTCTGAACGGTTCCTTTAAAGAATATTATTATTCTGCTTAAAATATATTTGTTTATTTACAAAAATTCAGAGAAGTTTTAATTTTGCTAATATTATTTTGATCAATTTGTTTTTAAATGAGAGCAAAAAAGTGAATTTTTCTCATTTTTTATAAGTATCGCCATTTATTCTTTTTACTTGTGCAAAAAAAAAAAAAAAAACATACAAATTGACAAAAATCATGCTCTATTTTAATTTAACCAATATTTTATTTCTAAAAAGTTATTTGAAATTTTATTATTAAAAAAAAAAGAAAAAAAAAGTTAATTCATTTTTTGATACAAAAGGCAGATTTTAGTGACAACTTATTTATCATGACTCTCGAGGGCATATTGTCTCCAATATTAAAATAAACTCTATGGCCTAAGGACAGTCAATTTATGTAATAAACTGTTGCGTTATTATAATTAACTTTAATGTCTATATCAAAATTACATACATATAAATCAAATATTTTATTGTAATAGTCAATTGAAAGTTATTATCAGTAAAATTTAATAAATAATACAAAAATGATTTTTTTTTCTTTGAACTCAAATGTTAGAATGTAAACACTTTTTTTAATAAACTTCGATGTGTATTTTTTTTTTTTTTTTTAAAAAGCTCGTCATTATATGTCAAAATATGGAATCCAATTTTAAATCTACCTAGAGCAAATTTAAATTGATTTTATACCAGAAACAAAAATCAATCGACTTTTTGACTATAATGTTTAAATATCCAGTAAAATAGTATTTTATCGTTTTTTTACATTTTGCAAAATAATCATGAAAGTTTTTTAAGTTCTTCTAGAAAGTGAATGATATGTTTTATTGTTGGACTTATTTTATCTGTGCATTGATTTTCTTGGTTGTTCGTTTCACTATACTTTAAAAATAAATCTCAAACATTGCATGGATGAAAAGTAATTCTGACAAGAAACATTTTCACTGCATAATTACAAACTTCAAGATACCGGTTACATGTAGGGCAAAGAGCAATTTTATAACTTGTCTTCTAATATTAGTAACAAGAATAACAAAAGTTACACTTATTATTATTTAATTTTTTTTTTTTTTTTCAAATTATTACTAGAGCAGGTTTCTAGTTACTGTATACTACTTTAATTATAAAATAATGATACAACAATTTTTCAATGCAAACTAGAAAAAAATTATATAAAATTCATTAAGGATATAATTAATGATGCAAAAGGGAGAATTATAAAATATATTACATATAGCATATTTTAAATGTATATTATTGATGTAATGATAATGTAATTATTATTAATGAAAGTTTACCCATTATTAAAAATATCGATTATTGATTCAATTTTTTATTTACTTTAAAATATCAAAATAAATGAAGAATTACATAAGAAACTAATTGAAAGCAGTTAAAATCATAGTATGAATTAGTTAATAAGCATTTGATTATATAAAGTATAATTAACGAAATAGAACGACTAAATTTTGAACTACATTGCCTCAAATACATTGACCTTTTCAAGTTTTCCGATATATTTTATATTATATATATATATATATATATATATATATATATATATATATATATATATATATATATATATATATATATATATATAAGCAATGACATTATAAAAAAGGTTTTTTGAAATAAAAATAACCGTAATAATAAAATATAATGTAGAATCATCTCTGTAGAAGATGTTTCATGATGTTAAAAATTTAAAGTATTCGTTCCAGTGATATGACTTATAAATCAATAGCAAAAAGGAAAGCATTACAATGCATTTATATACAGCTGAGATGATGCATTTTATCTAGGTTTGGATCCAGTTGACCTGGAGTTCAAGACAATATAATATATATATATATATATATATATATATATATATAGGTATATAAAAAGTAAGGAAAAAGGAAGAACAAGTTCGAACGAGCCTCAAGAGACATTATCCGATTACCGTAGCTCTTTTTCTGAAACAAAGACACAAGATCAAATAATATAAAGAAAAAAATGAAAGAGAAGAAGAAGAAGAACGTAAAAACAAATTGCTAACTACATGGAAAAAAATAAAAGGGAATTTTAAATTTTGATATTTGTATCAATTAATTATATTATTTTTAGAAGCAAAGGCAAAATATGTTTTTTTAATTTTTTTCTTTTCTCGTTTTCTTATTTGAAGTAAATGGAGAGCAAGTTAGCAAATTTTAAATATATAGAAAGTATAAAACTTGTTCACTATATTTACACATTACCTCAGAATATTATAAGAAAAACGTTGAAAGATTTTTAAAGAATTTGTGATACTATTCTTGTCAAGCTTAAATTTAAAATATTTATTATATTGTACGTATGTACTATATATTTAACATGCCCCGTATACCTCTGATACAATGCATGTAATACGACTAAAAAAAGCCATGTAAGCGCCTAATAACGTTTTCTATCAATAATATGAATTGAATTATTACCTTCATGGTAATATATATCCTTGCGTACCAATTATAAGTTACGTTAAATAAAATTATAAATACACATTTTCCATTTTAAAAATAATTACCCGTTTGAAAATAAAACTCATTCACGCTGATACAGTTGCGTAATTTAACTAATTTTTTACTATTATTAATATTTTCTTATTATAAACGATGTAAATAATATAAATTTAGATATTATAATAAACAATTAGTCAAAATGGTTACAATATCAAATAGTAGTTTGAAGTTTGAATTAAGTAACGAAAGCACAGCATCGTACTATAAACTATAATCCTTGACACAACATATCCTATCAAACGATATCACAAGATGAAAACGTGTTTTTAATATAAGTAATAAGGTAATACTATAAAAGTTTCTATAGAGCACTTCTTATTTACTATTATGCACTTCGATTAAAATATATATTAACAAACTAAAATGAAAGATGTCAAAGAAAAAGAAGAGATTGTTGTGAAGTAAAGTTTACGATGTTAATTCGTGGTACGTGACATATTACATGAAAATCAATGCAACTTTGAGTTAATAATATTAACAATAATAATTGTGTCAGCTGGTTGTGTTGTTTGCAATGGTTGGAAGTTATGTATAGTGAAGCAAGTGATGCATACTTTTACCCTCTTCTCTCTCTCTCTCTCTCTCCCTGCCTTCCTACCTCCCTCCCTCAATTTAAACTTTCAATATTGTTTTTTTTAACTAAAAGATGAACACAAATTAAATATGAAATATTAACCAAGCATTTAATATTATATTAATTAAAATTTTCTCTGCCAAACTATGTAGGTTAGAATATAATTACATTATTTGTAAATTAATTTAAATTAATTTTATTTAAAAGTATAAATTTTGCTTAAAAGTTAAAGAATGTTAAATTAATTTTCAGTACAACATAAAATTATATAAAATCTAATTAATAATTATCTTCGGTCCATTTTCTATCCAAAATAATAATAATAATAATAATAAAGTACCACCTTATGTAGTCTACTTAAGTTATTTAACTATCTGTAAGTAAAGTCTTTTTTTATGGTAAGTGTGGTTCTAAGCCTTTTTTTTTTTTTTTTTTTTTTTTTGTATTTTTTTCTCTCCAGTACCACACTCTGCGTTGTTAGCTAATTAAGCAAGAAAAAAGCAAAGCAAAGCGGAGCGACGCGTGCATGTGTATATATAAAGTCTTGGTCCCTCTCGACAACGATTTCAGCTACTTTTATGTCGCCTCGGAGATGTGTGTACTCGCAGTCTTTAATGAATCTTGGGCCTCCCGGCGCAATTTGCACTTGTTTAACGAGATAAAATGTTTACTGATGTTAACTAGGCTTATTATACTGAAATATTGTTATGGCGTGCTTCAAAGGTTGTACTGGCATGTGTAAGAGAGAGAGAGAGAGAGAGAGACCATACTTCTCGTGTTTGAGAAGTCCATAGCAGCATAAAACATAAGTTTTACAGCACCCATTAAAAACATAAGCATGATAACTTGCTTTAAAAATAATAATGATCTTTTTCCAAGTTGCATAATATATAATAACATTGCATTGCACAGTAATAATTATCGTATATCAAAACACGTTATCATCATATGAAGGTCATAATTATACAGTATAATATAACTTTTTATAATGACAGAGAAAGTAACCAATATTTTATATACTGTCTCTCTTCCATTAAGATTTTTTTTTTTAATATAAAAAATTTCAAGTGATATCGACATTAACATTACGCAATTCTACTTTATTTTTGCTGTATAACACATTATACTATTTTTTCAGTAAATAACATATACGTACATATGATAAACAAATAATCATAAATTAAATAAATTGGTTCTATATAATTATTAATTTATTTTTCAATGATATATCTGTTGTTTGTTTGTTTGTTTTCTTCTTTTGACACTCCCTTGTTACTTTTCTTTTATATTTGTTATTGTTTGTTTTACTTCGTACTATAGATTGGTTTTTATGGTATAGTTAATAAGTTATACTGACTGGACGTTATGTGATACTTTGTCTGAAATGTATATGTAAATGACAGTCTTTGAAAAGTATTCTCTCTCTCTCGTTCTCTCTCGCAATATTGAATGTTCAAAGCGTGTACGCATGCTGTCCCCATCACTCATTACTATGCTAAAGTACATAGAGAGAGAGAGAGAGAGAGAGAGAGAGAGAGAGAGAGAGAGAGAGAGAGAGAGAGAGAGAGAGAGAGAGATGACGAATAGCTTCAATCTTCTCTGCTCTCAAACATGATGAATATTTTCAATTAATAACAAAATGAAAATACATAAAATTTAATAGTAAATTATATCAAACGACGTGACATCAAATCATATTACAAAAATTTATTTATGAATTACAACATTATTTTGCTATCATTAGTATTTAGCGTTATAAATTACATAATATGTATTAATATTGAAATATACGTACTCACATTTATATTGATTAATAATCTATATAACATAATATAAACGTTTTGGTTTAATAAAACTAGAATTCAAAAATTTTAAGTTTATTTTATAGTTTTAACTTAAAAATATTTAAGCTTAAAAGATTTATTTACTAAAGAAGCTGCCAAAAAAAGCAGTAACTTGTGTACATGTGTATATTTATATTTATTATGAAAATTAAAAATTATCAACATGCATTTCTTTAAAAATAATGTATAAATTATTCTAACATAATAAGCTTATTGTTATTTAACTTAAAAATTGTAACTGACTGTACTGTAAAACAGTTGGGTTAAATTGAGAGATTGTACGCCTGATCCGTTAATTATTATTATTATATCATCATATTTTAATACAAATTATAAGTACTTTTACTATAGTACTATTTCACCAATCAAACAAATATAATTATAATTATGGGTAGTTTTGGATTTTTTTTTCCAAGTTTTAGCAGTTTATGTGCAACGTTGTTTATATTTTGTTTATAATATATTTCATGTCAAACTTCATGAAGAGATATTGTAATTGATATTACACTGTACATTGATTTTGTGAAGAAAAAAAAATATATAGTAAAAGGAAAAAAATTACTTCTTATATTCTGGTACGTATGCAGCTACTGAATAATTTCATTTTTAACACTAAATTTACTTATTTTTGCTAACTAATATTAATTTAATGAAATAATAATTGGATTAAGTTAATATACTTTTTTTTAACTATATGAATCAGTTATTATAGCGTACAACAAGAAAATTATAATAAATAAACTGAGTTATCACAAAGTTTTGTGTAGCTGGAGTTGCTACTATAAATATTCATTGTGGTGGGAAAGTTTACGATTTGTAGGTCATGTGGGTTATTAGCACAGCTGGCGGTGTTCACAAATTGGTCAGAGTACATGCATGCATGAAGTAAAATACTGATCTGATGCCCTTCAATCTATCTACAATTCTACACTAATCTTATCTGCTGTTTTTACCTCTATATTTAACAACAAAACATCAATTATGTACTGTACTTATATAATAATATAAATTAATATATATAATAATTATATATATTATATATATATATATATATATATATATATATATATATATATATATATATATATATATATATATATATATATATATATATATATATATATATATATATACCAAAGAGGTACAAAAGTTACGTGCACTGCAAAAAACATGTTTTTACTTTAAGGGGGTAGGTGACCGACTGATATCTCGCAAACTAGGACGGTTGCGAATAATAATAATAACACAAAGTAAAGAAAAATTTTACTTAAAAATTTAGTTATGTCAACCATGTGAAAACACGATCAAATATTTAAGTTATTACTGTGACTTTAAAGATAACATGTAAATGTGCAAATTTAAATTTGAGCGGGAAATTTTAGTCAAATTAGAAACTTTTTTATAATTAAAAATATCATTTAAATTTTTTATGGTATAAAAAAATATATTTTAAATTTACTTGATTTTATTTGAAAATTATAGTTTTTGTTTTATTGGAATTAAATCATGTACAAAAAATTATTGGGAAAATATAGCTTTTCTTTTAGCGATTTCCGGTCCAAGTCGGTCCCGCACCACCTTAAATCGTACAGGATTCCTTCTCAAAAACGGCATAAAACTATTTAAAAAAATACACAATTTTTATATACATTTATTTGAATATATGGTTGATTATTCATAAGCAGAAAAAAATTATTAAAATTACTATTTCATGCACGATACTCAAAGTATAAAAATTGCCTTCACTTGTTTACTTAAGTAAATTGACAAACTATTATTCAATGTTATCATATCTAAGACGTCGATTTTCATTATAACTTAGTTATATAAATCAACATAAAATATTAAAAAGAATCTCTCATACATTTACTTATATTTCATTGTATTTTTTTCTCTCTATAATATTCTGTAATAAGAACATCAAATAATATTCTAAAAGTTTGTTTCAAATGATAGTAATAAGAAAGACGTAAAAGAGTAGAAAAAAAAAGAGAAGATAATAATTATATATAAAGAAAAAAAATATGAGCATGACTCAAGTAACACATTTTCTGCCTCTTTTCTATTAATACCAGACTTAATAAAGGAGAAAAATCTTGTTCTTTTTATACAGCAATTTTTCATTTCAGAAAAAGTATTTTAGGTCTCAAGTGTAACAAACGTTCACATTAAAAAGAAAAACTTTTCTACAAAAACACGAAAAGTAATTCAAGTAAAAGATAAATGAACAATTTTAAAGTATTATACTTTTTTTATACAATGTGTACAGTACGCGTTTTTTTTTTTTTTTTTTTTTTTTTTTTTTTTTAATAGACTATAGAAAGTACGGATGGCAAATAATATTAGATATTAGCCAAGAATATTATACAACAGTATAACATATATATACTGTGTTAGTAAAACTATAACATTGTATGAAAAATGTATACTTAAATTTAATTAAATATTAGGATATCAAGTAAAAAAAAATGCAATCATTTCCCAACAGATTAAATTGTATTAATTCTCACTCTGACGTTTATTTTTGAGTAAAATTGCATTTGAAGATTTCAGTTTCTTTATTAGATCATTTTTTACATAATAAATACAAAACTAGTGCATTAAGAAGTTTTACATTTAAAAAAATAAACATAACAGTTTGGAAAATAATTAGATTTTTATTTTCAGAAATATTAATTAATTTTTTTGTTTTTGTTTTTACTTGCCTTTTTTTTTTTTTTTTTCTTTTTTTTTTTTTTTATTATTATTATGCACATATTTTGAACTCATTTATTTTTATAATATAATTTTCAGCTTAAAATATATACGTTTAAGGCAAACAAATGCATTTTGTATATTTAAATTCCAGTCTTCTTTAATAGCATTAAAAATTATTCAACTGAACGTAATAATGATTCTTAATAAATATGAACGTAAAAGAAATGTTTTAATTTTACGCTAACTTAATTCACATAAAATATGTTTTCTAACAAAGGTCTATATCATAGAAAAGTTTATTTTTGTGTTTGTAAATTAAGCATTTTATGATTTAAAATAAAAATACTGCAGACGGCTTGATTATATAAGACTTTAATTATAAGTAAAAAATGAACCAACTAGAAAACCCTACTCAAAAGTTCAAAAACACAAATGAAAATAACAAACAAACTTGTTTTAAAGAGTGTACAAAAAACTAAATCTATGAGTGTTGTAGAGAAAGGTAAAAAAAAACAAAAAAAAAAACAAGCTATACTACTACGCATTGCTCAAAATAATAATAGAAGAAAAGTAAGTTAGTAGAGATATTCATTCATTGTGTTTGTGATAGACGCTTTGAAGTCACCGCCAAAAGAATGTCTTTCACTGGCTTTAAAACTTGTATCTTTGCCAAAGGTAAAAAAGCCTTTCTAGTTTTTAAAATAATTTCTAAAGTAGAGTTTGTTATTTATCGCAGGCACCATGATCCGTGAGGATTATAAATGTATGTAACTATACAAAAAAAAATATATATACTTTTAATTGTAAAGATAAAAATATTTATAAAGTAGTACAGAAAAGTATGTACCATACATTTCTACTTTTCTATTGTTAAATATTCAAAAAGTTCCAAGACGGTCACAAACTTTACAGACATGGACGTACACACACACACAGAAAGAGACAAGAAATACACAAGAGTGCTTTTCTTTTTGTGATCGATCATGTTGCAAACTTAGCCTTCATACTTTTTAGCTACTCAATTTTTTAAGCAATAAATTGATGTCAAAATTGAATAAACTCGTATAACAACAATATCGTAAGTGAACTAGAAATATCCGTATACACACTTCTTTTACAACAACTACAAGTTATTTTTTACACTAAATTTCTTCTTGTTCTATCATCTGATTAAAGTTATTATTAATTAATTTACAAGCAAAAAGCAAAAAAAAAAATGTACGTGCAAGAAACATGAAAAATAATTAAGACACGTAAGCCTCTTCTACTAGTTCAAGTTATTTTTTAACGCATTTTAAACTTTATCTAACACAACAAAGTTTACATGATTAATATAATATGTATAATTATATAGCTTCATTTCCAACTGTAAATTTTTTAAGTAAATAATAATTATTATATTTTGAAACTATTTACTGAACAATATTTTAATTTAAGGTAAACATATTTTTACATAACATAACAAAACAAAAATGTGTTGCATTTTTTTAACATCTTTACATTATTGCAAATTATTATGATTACAGTAAATATCGATTTATTTTTATTCTTTTAAAAAATATATACTTTATCCGAAATTATTAAATGATGATGAGAAACAAATTATATT
Organism: Ecdyonurus torrentis; assembly: GCA_949318235.1. Classification (NCBI taxonomy): domain Eukaryota; kingdom Metazoa; phylum Arthropoda; class Insecta; order Ephemeroptera; family Heptageniidae; genus Ecdyonurus; species Ecdyonurus torrentis. Next base: position 22,039,547 of record OX439131.1, read on the forward strand.
CCCCAGTTTATGTTTATTTCTGAAGAGTTTGGAAATGAAGCACTTGAAAAACTTGAAGAAAATCTTCTCTCTAAACTTCTACTTGCTGCTTTTCTTATTTATAAAATGATATTCAAGAAACTTAAAGCAATTTGCTATTTCGTTGAAAAAAAAAATTTGCTAATGCATGACAAACTTGGTAAAAATACCCAATTGAGTTTCAAATATATCGTAAAATAATTTTAGAATTTAGGCACAAGACACTTTTATGTAGAGCTTTTAACCAAAGAAGTAGAAAACAGCAAGAGAGAGAGAGAGAGAGAGAGAGAGAGAGAGAGAGAGAGAGAGAGAATGGAAATAAATATTAGGAGAGGTATTTATAATTCTAGAACAAAACTGTATTTTTATACAAAAGAATATAGTAATAAAGTCTACATTTACAAGATATTATTAGATAAAATAGTGTCGGTCTAGACTTGTTTTCACCATATTAAGAAGAAATTTTTAATTAACAATCATGAGTAGAATTTCTTCATTGTATACACTAGAATTAAAAAAAAACTGAACAATTATTTTTTAACATAGAGTTATTATAAAGAGTTTTTTGTACAGTACATAAAATTTTGCAACATCATAAAATATAGAAGAAATCTTATCCATAGAGTAATTATATATCTATTTTTTAATCAACTAAAAACGGTTTAATATTATTTTTGGTAATGTTATTTTTTTTTTTTTTTTTCACCTTTGTTATTATTATTTGTATCTTTGCTCTGTATGAACAATCTTTATAAATCAAAGAGAGATAAATAACATTTTCTTTCTATTTAAAAAAATTTTATGGTATTTTAATTAACGCGGCTAATTAATAAACTAATTTCCTTTGTGTTTTTTATGATCTTGATCGATAAGAGTAAGTTGAAAACAGCACAGCGGTGATATTTTGACAAAAAAAAAAGAAGAAGAAAAAGTAAAGATGATGTTTTATGGTTACTTGCTGTACACCTGGGCTGCTTAAGTTGGCACGCACAATGCAATGTCACGCCAGAAATAGCACGCATGTGTTTTGTTTTTGTACGGTTGAGGTAATTAGTGAGCGATCGCGGTAACCTCTGATGAACAAACCACACAGGAGGTGGCGGCGTATTGTCTCAGACTCAATATCCAAACCAAAACATTCTCTTCTACCTTTCAAATGATGAGAAATACGTGTGGGAAAACAGTCAATATACAATTAAATAAATATATATATACAAAATAAAACACTTGCTTTTGTATTTTTAATTTAACACAGAATAGATTGAAAAGCATTTATATGTAGTGTGTCTAATAAGTGTTTATTTAACAAATCAATGAATTGATTTTGCAAATAGATAATTAACTGTAATATTATACATGACATTATTTGTAATTTTGTTTCACGATTTTGATTGATTTGATTTCAGGATTGATACACTGAAAATAGTTAAAATGCTGTATATATAAAATGTATTGTATTTACAATGAAATATTTCCTAAACAAATTTATTGATTAAGCTACATTAATTTTAAAACCAATACAGCAAAAAAAAAATAAAAAAAAAAAGTTAAATGTTAAATACTGACAGTATTTCCAATTATATGCTATTTTTTCTGTAAAATAAATAGTTCTAAGTATTTCAAGTACTATTTCATTTTAATGCAATAAATTTTAAGATTAATATTTGTTCATTGTATGACAAAGGATAATTGCTAAAGGTGAAGCAATTTATTATTCGTAAGAGTGCCCCTGGCACTGCAGCAGTTATGCAACTCGCGTGTTACATTTGTCGCACCGGTTGCAGTGAAGGCAGGGGCGCTAGAATCTGGTATCAACAGTCTAATGTTCGTAATTAAGAGAAATATCAGTCACGCTGGCTGATCAATACACACGCGCTGATGAATGTGGTACTTCGTAAAGCACTTGATATAATCCTTTAGAAACATTGAGTACTTTGACAACTTACAGTGAAAACACCACATACAATCAATATCGACGATTGCTTAAATCGGAAGTATCAAACTTCTTCTTTTTTTTAATATTAAACACTTTATAACGTTTCTTTTAAAATGTCAAATTTATAATTTGTGTTGTAATTCTCATTAGACAACTGTTTCTTTTTTATTATAATTAATCAGAAATTTTACATAGACTTGACTTGATTTTTTTTTTTTTTTTTAATATTTCTGTTCGATAAACGTTTACAACAGTTTAATAATATTGTTGTATATAGTGCACTCACGGAAAGAATAAATTACGTAATTTATGCTGCATTTATATCATTATAGCATAAATAATACTAAATTAGAACTGAATAAATATTTATACTGTACAAGAAAAGTATCATGCTTTGTAACGTAGTTATAAGATATAATATAAGATATAAGATTTTATTACGTTCCATGTCTTTACAGAGTAGAACAAGTCAAGTCAAAACACAACATACATACAACAAATAATATTAAATATATAGCAAACTATGTCTTATTCAGATTAATTATATATTTGATAGTATTAACTGTTAAATAATCAGATACACTGTAAAACATATTTTCAAGTAGGTATTTCTGTAATGATTTCTTAAATAATAAATATGATTCACATTGTTTAATACTGGGTGGTAGCGCATTATATAGTTGAGGAATACAATATTCTGAACCTTTTTTACTAAGTGATAAACGTTGATTTTCAATGTAATAATTGTCCCCCCTATTGAGAGTTTCATATGAGGGGATACTGTGGACAGTTTAAACCAAGAATGATATCTATACGTAAAAATTTAACGCACTCATACGTATACATTGTAATGGTAAAATATTTAATTCTAAAAAATGAAGCTGTTATTATGCAGTATAACATAATTCTGCTGTAGTAAACAATTATGCTGAAAATAAGCTGGTTTAATTATTACTTATTTATTTTTGTTTGTGCTGTAAGAATGAAAAAAGAAAATATAATATTGTGATATCAATTTTATTTTGAGAACCAAAAAATATATTTATGTATATATACTAATTTGTCACTGACTATATATAATACATAAAAAAACTTGCATATTGCATTTAAGCACTATGGCATGTGCAAAAGAAGTTTATTGAAATGAAGATCCATTTATTGTTGCAGAAAAATTCGCTGACACGAACAAAAGTGAACAAGTTGCGACATCATTCATGACACTTGTCATGACACACGAGATTTGTCAAAAACAAAACAAAAAAAACATAATAATATAATGAAAAAAAAAACTCTTCTTCTTATAAAAAGGTCACGTTCTTAAAAAATATTATAGTTTTTAAATATTCAAGTCAGAGCAGCGCTGACGTATGAGGTCTGACACATAAATGTAAAAATGCCGTTTATTTTTTTATAATAACGTTCTTTTTAAAGGTTTACTGTATATTTTTGTGTGCTCTTTTAAATAAAAGCAAAAAGTGATTTTAAAATTTGCTATATAATTTTTTTTTATCAATTCATATTAAGAGCGTAGCTTTGAATTCATTTATTGACTTACGCTAAAAACATTTCTGAGAAATGAATGAATACATAATTTAGTTATAAAATTTCTCTCTTTTTTCTCTGACTCTCTCTTTCTTAAGTCTTTTTATTTACTTTAAAAATATATATATTGATACTTTTTTCCTTTAAACATATTTATCCAAGTTTAATACAGAATATTATTAACATCAAATAAATGAATGGGATTATTATAAAAGAAAGAGAATACATTATACAGTATATTATTATTATCATATAGAATTTGTTTTTCTATTATATTAAAATTTGAGCTTAATATAACATTATGAAGAAGGTAAATACATACAAATACTTTAGTATATGTAAGGTAAGTACAATTAACTAAATACCCCCCCTCCTCCTCTTTCTTCTTCTCTGTGCTTACTACTGGTAACCGATACTCAGAATTTGAGATCCTATTTCATGGTTTACAGAAGTAGTCACTTAGGACACGTAATCGAAGTTGTCTCGTACACTCTTGTGATTTAACTAGGTTCTTCCACTAGGGAAATAACGCAGGTGACCCCTCCAGATCTATTTTCTCTCTATTCTCTCTCTCTCTCTCTCTCAATAAATCGATTTAATTAACTTATCGATTACAACATCTGTCTTCTTAGTTTGTTTTACGAATCACTGAGCTCTTGTATTTAGGTCTAACATCTAAGTATATTGGCAAATAAGATTTATTTAAATAACTATAATATACTCCACTAAAGTAGAATCTCTCCTTTTACCTCGTCAGCGATATTAGTGTTTAGCTTTATTGGATTTTATTTTAAATATAGAGAAAAGTTTGCCAATGAGATGAAGTCAATATTTTAAGTAATTTTTTACAAAATAATTGCCTTAATTATTATTATAATGAAGTTCATAGAATAGCTCTATTTTTGTTATTATTATTTTAAGTTTTTACATTTAAATTTGTTGGTTTTAATTATTAAACATGCATTTCTACTCGGATAAAAATTAATACGTAATATTCATGCTAGCTCATTTTTCAGAACAAATTGTTCAATATGGCAAAATTTATGCTATATTGATATAAATGCAGCATAAATTACGTAAATTATTCTTTCCGTGTATAGAAGCAGAAATTCCTTTTACACATATTTTCACACCTAAAAAATAATAATAATAATATGACAATAAAACCTAATAACTTTGTTAATTGAGTTGAATATTAAATAAAATGATTTGATAATATATGTACGTTACAAAATATAAAATAGAACGTCAGTTTTAACCTCACTTTCTTTACACATTACAAAACACTTTCTTTGACTTTGTTGTGTGGTTTATCATCAGTGTTATTATAAATAGAAATTCATTATAATTTCATTCAAGAATTTTATATATATTTATATATATATATCAAATGTAATTGAATATATATATATAATATATATATATATATATATATATATATATATATATATATTCAATTACATTTGATATATATGTTGAAAATGATATCAGAGAAAGCATAAATAAACCTTTTGTAACTTTTTTTTTCCTTGTACAAAAGCTATTTACTTTCCTAGATTGAACAACCTCTATATTATCTATATTATATTATAGTCAACAATACAAATTACTAGAACTTTGAACTGTAAAAAGGCAATTGTGTGAAATTTCCGTGAAATTATGATTAGTAAATAATTAGATCTGCAAGGAAAGACACGTATAATGAAGAAGAAGCAGGCATCTCAAGGGAAATCAGTGTGGACTCTCAATGAGAATAAATGTTATCACTAAATACGCATTCAGCTCGCTTTGATACCCAGTTATAATAATACTAATGAAAAATTGTGGAACTATTGGGAGTGAGTTAGCGCATGCGTATATTAAATTATATATATATTTTTCTTTTTTTGCCCTTTAAAAAGCTGATAAAGCTTAATTAATGTTATAATAATTAGTCATGTATGAAAAAGAACATGTTAAGCCTTTTTTTTATATTATTTTTATTTTAGTATTATTCCTGATATTTTTTTTCTTTTTTTTTTCTTCGTATTATGTTTGATATTTTACAGCACTTTTATTCCATACATAATTTTTTTGTAACTTTATAACATATTTATATAGTGTATGTACTGTACTATACTATCAGTCACTTTCTCTTTTCCTTCTCTCTCTCTCTCTCTCTCTCTCTCTCTCCCACGCTTTACATCTCATGTAATACGTACATTTTGCCTCAGTTTTTTTTTTTTTTTTTTTTTAACTATTAAATGTATGTCGAATGTATGTATTTCAAACTATGTTTGTGTTAAATGTCAAAATATTATCTTTCACCAAGCGAAAATCTCTCTTGCCATCAGTTTAAACTTCAGACATATTAAAAACGTATTATAAAAAAGTATATGGTAAAAAGCAAATATGAGGGTTTTTTTAGTATCTTTCTCATATTTATATAATATTGCGTATCATTTTTTTTAAAGTTAATAGTAGTACTACTTTTGATCATTTCTTTTAAAATTAATATTTAATTAATGAAAACTTTCACTAAAATGTAATAATGATAGTTACAATAATAATTTATATTGATATTTGGTATTATTACATAAAAATTTGTTTTTTATAGCATATCGTAATTATAATTTTTATACATAGTTTTATGAAAGTTATATCTAGTTTATGAATATTAGTATATAAAAAAATTTATTCATATAGTTTTAAGCTGACTAGAGTAAAATTGTAAAGAAAATAAAATATAAAATTTATTTATATTATAGGTCACATTACTAACTTATTAATGGTTAACATATTGCGGTTTATATGTTATAATAAATAGAGATTAGCTTACCAGTTAGCAAGCCAACAATCTACATATTAATTAAACACCATTTGTTTATCATGTTATATGCATACAGTCGCACTATAAGCCTTCATTTTTATGAACTTCTGATAAAATTGTGCCACTTATCTATTTACTATAGATATATAAATTTTTGTGCCAATATCATGAATACTCAACTTTTTTCTATATATGGATGTTGTAAACTTGGTATTTTGTTGTAATATATTAATATTGAGATAATAAGCTTAACCATGAACCTCTATCAAATGTATTCACGTTATTTTTAAAAACGCTCATAAAATATTTTGAAAAATATTCAAATTTTTTTTTTTTTTAATAAAAGTTAAAATATAATTTCTTCGCACTATACTCATATATTTCTCACGATTAATTTTTGATCATTTATATTGTGCCGTGATATTCAAAATAGGCAAATTGACAAAATAACTTAAATTTTATATCATCTATCTATATCTATCTAAATTTTATCAATGGCATTTGATGGCAATCAAATACTGCATGGAACAAAAAAAACTGATATTATTTGGTTGAAAATCAACCTTGTAACAACTTTAAAGAAAAGTTCTTGAACCAATTTTGAGTTAGTTTAATTTTATTTATCATGAAGTTGAATTTTGTATCAACAAATATATCGAAAAGCCGTTGATTTTCTCGATACTGTATTTTTAAATATTAATGGTAATATGCATTTTGCGCTCTGCCTAATATAATGTCACATTTTATTTTAAATCTCTTGAATTTTTCCACATCTGTTCTAGGATAGGGATAAACCTTCAAATTTGTACCTGTTTTGATTTTCATGAATAACAATAATAATAAAAAAATTATAGAGCAAAAAATAGCATCATATTTGGAAGAAAAATTAGTTAAAAAGAATAGAATTCAGAAGAAAAATTTAATGTTAACTTTGATGTATTCCAATTAGGTAAATTATGAAAACCTTTACATTTTTTAAACATCATTAAAAATTAAACATTTTTCTATTTATCACTTTACTTTAAACATTTACTATAAATTTTTAATTTGTGAATAAACAAATTAGTCTTTAAATGATATTGAGGAAAACAAAGTAATTTATTCTATTTATGCCTTTATATAATTCTGTATAGTAAATTCTAAATAATACGTTTATTATATCATAAAATATTTTCTTCTAATTAACACAAATGATAAAACGTGTCATTTGTATATTATTACTGATGTATTGTATTATATAATTTTGCAAGTATATATAATTGTAGCAATTACTATTGTTTCATAATAAAATAAAAGAATAATATTATATATATATATATATATATATATATATATATATATATATATATATATATATATATATATATATATATATATATATATATATATATATATAGTTTCAATTGAGTGTGGATGTGTACAGTAATTAACAATAAAGTTGATTGTTTCACCTATAGTCACATTGAGTCTAATTGCTAGCTTAAAATACAATAGCAACTATAGCATGTTGACTATGGCAGGTTGACAGATAGAATGTGATGTGAGCTGCCAGCCTAGGAATTCCAATATCACTCTCGTGTTTGTGTTCAAAGTAATAAAGTTGACTAACATTGAATATTAAAAGTGCCATCTGCTGTGTGGTATATGAATTTTATTTAAAAGTAATTGAATAATGTTCTAAACTTTTGTCACTATTATGCATGGAAATACGTTATTATTATATTAAGTGCCATTGAAATGTTTTTTTTTTATGTTTAATCAAGTGTAAAAATTATTTATACTCTACGTATAGGCATTAACAGTTTATTGAAAATTAAATATGTAAGATCTTTTGAGTGTCATAAAATATATTGCAATGAGTGAATCTACTCTTTTACCCTGTAATGTATTGTTATTTGTGTGTGGTGCGGGATTTCTCACTTTTAGCCGCGGCGTTTCTTCCTTCTTAAATCAATCGTATAATTTCATCGTTTTTATAGTTGAGTAAAAAAGTATAATGTATAAAGCAGTCATAATTTTCTTAAAGCCATAGACCACATAAAACTACATGTGCTTTTAAATGAATTAACAGTTAACACGAAATGGGATCTTCAAAACTGATGACAATTTTTACCAGAATGTTAATGTAGCTTCACGAGAGAGCGTTAAAATACTGTAAAGTATGCCATTTGCGTGAAAATTCATATATATTTATGACGTCAGAAACATGCAAAAATTAGTATGAAAATATTATGCGGGTTGCATAAATCAAACTTTCTGATCACTACCATGGGGCTACTGTTGGGTTTTGAGACAAACTAATGTTATTTATGTAAATCCCATTAAGTTTTTTGTGATATAAATGCTTATGTTTTTCTCTGGTCTATTCCTTTAAGTGTACTACGAGATGGATTTTAATAAAATTATATAAATACTGAAAGCAATAAAAATAAATACAGCCGACAAATTTACAAAAATGGCAAATCCATTGCACCTATAGTTAGATAACTGATGAATACCAATATTGTAATTTATATGATGTGTTGGTGATGAGAAAAAATTCCCTTTTGTGCCTCTTAAGTTAAGACAGATCATAGTTGAAATTTTTGCAGCAGTCCAAAAAAAAAGGTATTGATATCAAAATGATTCAAGGAAAATATAATTCATGCATTTTTATAGTTTTTATGAGTAAATTTAGAAAATTGTCTTAATATTTAGTTTAACGCACAAATTTACTATAAATAATTTTTTAAAGAGCATTTCAATTCCTTTTTCAATTTTTTAGTATTATTTTAAGCGCATATTTGACCACCTATTATTTTAAATAAAAAAAATAACACCTTTATAAGTGTATTTGTCAACTTTTAATTTGGGGGAGGGGAAGGGCTCTCGTAATAACATGAATAAAAATACACTCGTTGTATGTTCAGACTACATTTTCATTTTTTTTTTTTTTTTTTCCCTAATGAAATGTAATTTAAAAACTTTCTTTATTTTGATCTCCTTATTAAGCCCCCTTACATATTTTAGTATATAAATCATTGAAAAACCAATACTGTACTAGTAGAAAAAAAAAAAAAATTTCAAGTCACAATATATACTTTTCAAAATTTATTATGCTTTTTTATATATAACTTTGCTAATAATAATGCAAAGTGCACCAAGTTTATGTTTGAGATTATTGAAGCGTGGTGCAGAACTCATAAAGTAACTTGGATTAAAACAAAACTTGTGAGAGAGGGGATTAAAAAAAAGTAGGATATTGAAAAAAAAAAAAAAGTATATTTTATGGGTAAAATCTCAGAAGCTTAATTACTGATAAAAAAAAGAATAAATTGAAATATAAGAAGAAAAAATATGAAGTATGAATGACTAATGAGGGAGCATTTTAGTTACAGCTAAGTAGTCACGTGTACCCTCACCCCTAGTGTGTGCGGTTCCCGCGGCAGCGAGCACACGCGCCACGCACTGTTCCTCCCCCCCGACATCTCGAGGACCCCCTGTGAGCCGTGAGAATCACACACACGTTCCTGCTTTTGTTTTCTCCATCATCACTACATAGATTCATAAATACATAATACGGAATTGTTTGATTAATACCATCCATTACATTTGAGTCAATATGGGACCAAGAATATTTCAACCAAATAAATTTTCAACGAGTGTCCAAAATTTATTCTGAAATCAAGATCTTTTAATATATACATATACAATTTTATATAATAATGCTTTCTTCTATTTTTACAAGATAATGATTTGATTTTTAAATATTATAGAATATGTATTTTTCTTACCAATCTACTTGGACTTGATTTTATCTTAAAACTGAACCAATGAATTTCTCAGTAATCAATCATGTTCGCTCACGTGGTAAATTAATAAGTTCAAGAACATGTATTAAAGTACTGTACTTGCGGTTACGTTAAGTCTTATTAAACTGATTAATGAATCGCAACGTTCGTTGTTTTTTGTTTTTATTTCTTCAACTTATTATTACATATATGTATATTATTTCTAACGTGATAGTAAAGATACTAAATAGGACTGAAAATATAATGTACAGAACATGACAATGTTATGAACTTAACATTCTATACGCAATGGGAAAGTTTTTATTTTTGCTTCGATCTCTCATAAAAGTATTGAATATATAAACAAAAGCTCGACTGTCCTATTTTTATATGCACGTTTATTTGTAAAAGCTTATTTAATGTTATAAAAAATGATATAAATGTAAAGAAAGTGAATAAATTGAATAATAATAAAATGGTAAATGTAGCGCAATAACACAATAATAGTATAGAAGCAGCAAATTCCAATATAAAATTCTTCCCAAGCAATACTCGCACGCAAGCAAACAAGTGGAAAAATAATAATATTTTGTGTAAATATATTATACTAAAATTTTTCAACGAAGAAAAAAGATAAAAATACATAAAGAGCTGCGTGGGAATTTGATATTATTTTCATTTATTTTTATTCCAATATCAATATTTTAAAACTGTTTTCACGGTAAACAACGTTTTTTTTTTTTTTTTTTTTTTTTAAGATATATTTTTTTATATGAGATCTTTTATATGAAAATTTTAATTGCCTCAAATAATTTTATTAAGTACTAGTTTGCTACTAGGTTGGTATATTGGTTATTTTAGTTCCATGTTGAAATATAATTAGAAAACTTGCAAAAGTAGGTTTAGTGAGAAAATAAACAAACTCACAGCCCAACAATACTAACAAAGTGCTAGCAGACGACTTTAGTGTTCCTGTCTACATTTAACATGCTATCTTATGGGGCAATGAAGCAGCTATAACTCAAGTTAGAATTATTTTTCAGAGCTGAAAATTTTACTGTAGCTTAATGAGCCTACAAGCTTTTGTTTTCCTAGATTTCAAGTGATTTGGTTAAAAATTATTTTTTTCACCCAATTGACTTCAAATCTAGGAAAACAAAAGCTTTGAGGCTCAGTAAGCTACAGTAAAAATTTCAGCTCTGAAAAATAATTCTAACTGAAGTTATAGCTGCTGCATTCCACCATAAGAAAGCATGTTAAATTTAGACAGGAACACCAAATCGTCTGCTAGCACTTTGTTTGTATTGTTGGGCTGTGAGTTTGTTTACTTTCTCACTAAACCTACTTTTGCAAGTCTTCTATTCTACACAACAATGTACTAATTTGTATTAAAACTTGAATCCGTTGTTTTTAATAAATATTTTAAGATTCATTTTGACCAACTGATTGCATCAAATACTAAAATCATAATTAATTATAATCATGGCTGGTATTTTAATTTGTATTCCACACAAAGTAAGTAAGAAAACTCACAAAAATTGCGGTGCAGTATAGTTATAAAAGCTTTTCTGCAGCACAATACTTTATTATTATTATTTATTTATTTTTTTTAATCTCCTCATTTACTATGTTGTGACATTTTAGCTCGACTTTTTTTTTTTTTATTATTATTATTATTATTTTTTTTTTTTTTAGATTTGAAATTTTATTGTTATAAACATAAGTAAGCCAACTCTTCAGTCTCTTTTTTCAATGCATTTAAAGGAAAGGTAATCAAGTAAAAAAAAAAAAAAAAAAAAAAAAAAGATGCATAGAAGTATATGAATATATAATATAACTTAATATCCTATGTACAAATACAATTAAATTATCATTAGAGATGCATTATTTCTTTATGTAAATTGAAAGCGTCTGTAAGTTACAATAACAAAAGGTAAAAACTCTCAAGTGAAATCTTAAACAAAAACACGCTTTACTTAAACACTCCGCTAATTCTCTTGTTTGCTTTTCTTTGCAATCATAAAACAAACAACTATACATAATATGTATATGCAGCTATAGAATGCGCCACTAGAGAAACAGATGTCTCTTCAACCAAAATGTTCCACTTTAAACTCAGCTTTTAGCGTAAATTTTAACTCTTTATTTCTCTTTCGCTTGGAAAAGAAAAATACCACATTACAGTACACAGAACTATGATAATATATTTTACCATTTAAATCCACTGCTGTTTTTCTCATAAGAATAACATTGCAAATTTAGCGCGTGTTTTTGAATGGTAAATGAAATACATTATCACAATCGTGTGTACATGGTGTGGTTCTCTGATATATTATAATGAAAGAAATCTTTGCATTTAATTTAAAGGAATAGACCAGAGAAAAACATAAGCATTTATATCACAAAACACTTGATGGGACTTACATAAATAACTTTAGTTTGTCTCAAAACCCAGCTGTAGCTCCGTAGCAGTGATCAGAAATTTCTATTTATGCAACCCGCACAACATTTTAGTACTAATTTTTGCATGTTTCTGACGTCATAAACATGAATAGTCACTCAAATTGAATACTTTACAGTATTTTAACGTTCTTTCGTGGGGCTACATTAACATTCTGGTAAAAATTGTCAACAGTTTTGAAGCTCCCATTTCGTGTTTTTTCATTAAAAAGCTCATGTTGTTTTATGTGGTCTATGGCTTTCATATAAAATATTTCTTTGTGTTTTAAAGAAATCGCATACTACTCGTGTTTAATATATATTTATAATAATTGAATATTTTAATACTTTAATTCTTTGAAATGTAATTTATGTTGATTTTTTAAGTTAAATATATAACAAAAATAATAATAATAAACACTGACTGAGTTTTATTTAAATGGAAAGTCTATTTTTTGTAATACTGTTGTTTAAAATAATTACACTGCTCAACGAACTTATAAACACAAATATTTTTCAATATTTATTACTCTCGTAATTTCTCTGTTCTCTGGATTGCATTACTACGATCAACGATCATAAAATTATGTACCTCAATCAATGCCGTACACAAATTCCTTCACAATAATTTCAATGAAGTCATGTTTACACAGTGCAATGTTTTACCAGTTTGGATTGAATGCAATCTTCGTTTTGTAAAAATTTTGTAATTTAATAAAATTTAATACAAGCACTACTGCAAATATTTCTTCGTATCATTTTGTTGTTGTTGTTGTTGTTGCAATTTTAGCAATTTTTAACTTCACTTGGTTAAAGTTTTCAATTTTTCAAGTTTCAGTTTCAAAATAAATTATTCAGTAATGTAAGAAGAATCTTTATCATTATTATTATTATTATCCATTTATGCTATTCATTCATTCATTTTTATTCTACCTAATCATGGATTAGTTGATTTAGATATAGTATACAGTATAGTTGAAAAGACTTTGAATTTCGATATCTAAAGGTCAGTAGGATCGATATTTGCTTCCACTAATGTGTTTCACCACCCTAGCTTTTTGTCTCTTAATTAATTATATATATATCTGTAGTTGAGGTAATGAAAATGTAAGGTGTGTTTTATAAGAAGAATATTACTTTCTTGTTGTCTTGTTAATTAAAATAAATAAACACAATCTGATTCAAGTCTAGTCCAATTTATAAAGACATACTTCTTCTGATCGACTTAAGTAAAAATTATTACTTTCTCCACGTTAAAAAGAGTCACTTCGATTTTTAAAGTTTAAATAACTTCATTTCTAGTTATACTAAATTATAAACAAATATTGAAAAAATAACAATAATAAATAAAAATAATAATAATAATAATAATAATAAACGAAAACGTAAACGAAATTTACCTATATTATTTTTATATTGTTTAAGTGATAGAAGAAGTCAAAAAAATAAATTAGATGTCAAATATTACATTATTTGTAATTTGAATTAAAGTAAAATTGCAATCAAATATCAAAATATTGAGTGCAGCTCTATTGGACACAAAAAATTAACTTTCAGCAACAGAACAAACAAAAGAAATTAAATATTTTCCATTGTGCGGGTAAAAATCTCCACATAAAGTTCATCATTATCTGATTACTTTACAACGATATTTGTATATTTTGTATTGTATTGTTTTCGTATTATATACAAATAAGACAGAAGCTTCAAAGAAAAGTCAAGTTAAAAAGTTGTTTGTCAACAAGGAAAAGGTTGAAAATTAAATCTTACTCAATTATTAGCCTCTTCTTATACAATTGAATTTTATTCGCAATTCTTACGTAACTTCATTTATGACTGAAAATTGATTTTTTTTTATATAACAACGTTGTCGTTTTCCTTGTATTTAACAAATAAAATCATGATAATTATAGCCATAATTTGCAATTAAAATTCACTTTAAATCTGAATTAATATCAAAATTATGATATAACTAACTTTAACAATATTTTAATGAGGTGTCTCTTTATTTTACTTTTTGCTTCTTATAATAAAAAGAGGTAAAGTAAGTTTGATTTTAATTATAAATTTGAATTTAAATGAAGAGTACAGAACTTTATTTGTTCTGGAAAATGTTACGCAGAATGGATTTGTAGAAATAAGTTAAATGACTAATCCTTAAATGTGCTAATTAAAATTAGAAATATTTTGTTGTTGTTGCATTTGATATAAATATTTCATTTTATCGTGTAAAATATGTTAATATGATATGCAAAACATAGATGATCCTAATATTTTAGTCATTTAATTATTAACAAATTAGATTTATATTGATTAAGTGATATTTCTTTATAAGGTATTGCTATACATTTACTAAAGTTATAAAAATAGAAAAATATTTTATTTTGTTTCTCTTGTTTTATTATTATTATTATTATTATTATTTTTCTGTTTATTTTTTCCCCCTTTCTTTTATTCCTTTTATTCCTTTTTTTTTTTTTTTTTTTTTTTTTTTTTTTTTTACATGATGATACTTTAGTTTATTTTTATATAGTTTAAGAAAGCTCTAAATATGTATAGTTTTGTAGTAGTAAGTTTTGGTGAAGGTACGGGGAAGAGGGTCTTTAGGCAAAATTTGTATTACGATTTTTTTGAACCCATAAGACCCTATAATGTTAATTTCAATGATACATTTTCTTCGTTAACTGTTGTTGCCGTGTTAAAAAAATTATGTTAGGTAATTTCCATCGTTGTTTTTCAAATGAAATCCGGAAAGTAGTTGTTCAACTTAGGAATTTGAAATTCCCAATTTCTAACTGAAACCATTAAAATTTGCAAAACTATTATGCTTATACAAGTAATTTTATAATGTATCCGTAAATGAAATTATAGAAAGTGTTAAAATAATTTTTTTTAAACTGCTGTTCTATAAAATTCTAATAAAAACATGAAACAGTCCATCGAGTCAGGTATTATACTTGAGGGATTGACTAAAATTAATATTAATATTAATAATAACAACAAAAAGTGTTTTATATTTAGACATCAGGTTTTCAATTTTGTTCCTCTTGTTATATAAGCAAGGTAGCAGATGTTACATGCTGATTATTTGTCAGACAAAAGACACTTGCGCTCCGTCATTCCAAGACAACAAAACAAAAAGAAAAGACATGGTATTTCTCATGTCTTTGCCGGTGAATTTATTGGCATGTCAATACATGTCGTGCTATAGTCATTTGTTGCAAAATCTGCAGCTTGACAACACATTTCTGATCTCCATCTCATGTCAAAGTAACATACATCTCGTGTACTTGCAAAACTTAACTACATATCACAACTAATGTGAACCAAATGATTGATTACTATAACGACATAAAATATACATACGTTTTTTTATATCGTTTTATGTATATCGGAATATAAAAGAATACATATCAGTAAATAAGACAAGAAAAAGTGTCAAAGTATACGATAAAAAAAGGACAGAAAAAATATTGTTTTTAAAATGAAAATCAAGCAAATACTTCCCTCTCTCTCTCTCTCTCTCTCTCTCTCTCTCTCTGATTTAAGAGTAAACAAAGATAAAAAAATCAACAACTTGGAGTTTAATTAGAAGACTGCGAAGAGTGCGAAGTACGAAAAATATTCAGTTTTAGTTTATTTTACCGTTTTGTGAAGTGATTATGATTTATATATATATATATATATATATATATATATATATATATATATATATATATATATATATATATATATATATGTATATATATATATAAATATAATATATATGAAATATAAAATTGTAATTTATGGTTTCATATTTTCTAGCTTACAGCAGAACGAAGTACTTTACTAAACACATTAATTTTCAGAGTTGTTCTAACTCTATGAACAATTTCATAGAAAAACTAAGTTCCTTAAATATTAAATATAAACTTTAATAAGTTACACAAAATAAAATGTACATATCTACTAACATTTACTATTTTATTAAGTAAATTCATATAAAATTCTGATATAACATTTTCTCCAAAAGTAGCACTAATAATAATAAAGATTAAAAATCCGAGCACGATTTCTTGATTGTACACAATACCTACATGTCCATTTGGAGTATATTAGAAAACCAAATTACATGTGTATCTTTTGTCGTTTTTACAAAGTAGGAAAGTTTATATTACATGAGAATATAATTCTGCTGAAGAACATGGTAGCAATATAAAAACACACTAAACTTTCGCCTCGTCATAACACGCGTCTCCTTCACTTTGCTTTTAATATTATAGCTGGGGAAAAAAAAGTTAAACAAAACTTTTGCTTGGCTTTAAAAAAAAAAGTTGGTCAAAATACACACACACACTGCACGCTGGTGGGTGTAAAAACTATATTTATTTACATTGCGTTTGTAGAAAAACAACAATTTAAATAAACAAAATAGTATATAAAAATAAAACAAGTTGAGTTATACAACTTTAGTACTGTTTTTAATGTAAGTGTACAGTTTTAAACTTTTAAGATTTTTTAATGTATTTTCTTAAAATATATAAAATAAAATATTATGAAATATGAATAATTTTACAAAAGAGCAAGATGAATAAAAGTTTTTGCAGTTTTAATTATTTATTTTTACACGCAATATTTAAAAGATAAAAAATTATATAATTTAAGTATATATGCCGATGTGATCTATTAATGTGAGATGCTAATTTGGCCAGTGTATATTATTATGGAATAGCTTATTTTTTTCTGAATAATTTAAATTCTTATAAAATAAAAAGCTTGCTCTTTTTTCTATAATATAATTATATATTTTCATATTTATCTATTGATAACAACACACTATTAAAATTTTTTATTTTTTTACAAAAATAAAACAAATGAAGGTGTATGTTTCAAATGGAAAAATCGTGTTTTATATTTTGATGTTCCAAATTCAAATTAAAACAAAAAAAATGTTGAAATTTTGAAAGTCAGAAAAAATAAATGACAAACGCATGAAACGTTTTTAATGAAAATTTACATGTTATGATTAGTAAATAATTCACTAAATTAAAAATAAAAATGACATTTTTTTATTTACATTACATGACTTTCTCTTTTTGTTTGAATATAACATATAATTTTTTTTTTAACTTTTATTTTCAACAATGCAGAAAAATATGCCTTTCTTTCCGCTCTCTTTTAAAATCTCTTCTTTGCTGCTTCTTGCTTGCTTGCTTGCATACTTAAACTGAAATAATGGTTGCGGGACGTGTTATTTTTTCACACCCCACACCCCTTGTACAAAACATATACAAGGTATAGGACCGGACTGTTCCAATTTTTATCATATTGTATATCATTGCCATGATCGTTGTTTTGTGGGTGCACTGCATTACACAAAAAGGTTATACCTATAAGATGACGAATATCTCATCACTGTATTCACTGGTATTTTAGTTTAAAAACTCAATAAAAAGGGGAAATTAAACAAAAACAAATCATTATACCATTATATGAAATTACTAATCAAATGAACTGTCGATAGCCAAGCTACTTACTCGCGCAGTTAAGGCAAATTTCACATTTTAATTTCTATCCTAAAACACGAAGCAGACTTGATTTGAAAACAGTATCCCTTTTACTTGGAACATGGATATTTTAAAAGATTATATCTCAAATTTAGCTTTTCAGAACAAATAGTAAACATATACCTAAATAGCTCAAATGGCAAACGTTTGTTTTACCATACAAATAAACATTTTAATTTACTAATAATTAGATTAATTAATTGCTAATTTGCGTTAACTAACTGAAGATCAGTGGTCAAACCGGCCCTGTATAAAGTACACAAAGGATGTATGGGGGCGTGGCTAACAGATGTGACACATATATAGGTACAGGGGGGGTGCTGCACCGCGAGAAAGAAGAGAAAGAGAGAGAGAGAAGGTGAGAGGGGAACAAACACAATACAAAAAACATACAAGCAAATGCTTAAAAAAAAAAAGATAAATAAAAATGTACTAGAGTATATATTTATTTTTTTATGTAGATGAGCTTTTATAAATTGACTTGCTGAATAGAAGGTTACTTTTTTTATATTTATTTGTTCCTTATCTTATTTCCCCTTACTTTTATACATACATAAATAACACTTCACATTTATATAGTGACAATTTTGTACAGAAAACAACATATTATGCTACTTTTTAAATGATAAGCTATACAAAATTATTCTAACTAGAATAAAGTTTTCTGCTGCAATTTTTTTATTAATCAGAGATTGAAACGATTCATTTGAAAATCCTACTAGAAGCTTAAAGAATTTCGCTTCGATGCAAGCTATAGATTGAGATGCTTTCATGCGTAGACAAAAAACAAAATATAAAATTTCAATTTGGGATGTAAGGCATCATGCTTCAATAACCATTTTAGCTTCAATTTTTGATTATTCTGTGATGCTTCAATAAATTTATAAGAGGATAGGATGTATTTTACTGGATTTCATTAGTAAAATAAAATGTCCATCCAAAAGATAGTATATAATATATTTTATTCTGTTTCTATATTGTTTGTGTTAATTGAAATATGTTAATTTTTTATTTATTTACTTCAGTAAACATAGGGTACTTTAGCAGTAACATTAAATCATATAATCGTGTTACACTCATCTTGTCCATTGTTAAAACTGTAATTCTAAAAATAGCTTTGAAAAATATTTACAAAATACATTCATAACACATTCATTAATAAATAGATTCATAGCTCAATACCATTCACGAGTATTTTCTTTTTCTTTTTTTTTAAATATATATTTAATAATTTTTTAATTTCCAGTTCATTTTCATTGAAATAATTTTAGAATTTTCATCAAAACATTTCTTTACACTATAAAACTGCCAGAATATTATTTTCAAATTGATTTCCAATATGCTTGAACCCTTTATTCCAAAAAATTTATTCATTATAAAATTTTAATTAATCATCATAAAATAATTAAATTGAAACTGTACTGAATATATACTGCAGAATTAAATTAGTTCTTGCGAGGAAAATTTAATATCATGTATGATTTTTCCCTGTGGATTGTACCTCTAATCGTTTCTTGATGTCCAATTGATTACTGTACTTTCTCACTCTCACCTTATACCAATCGAATTTAGTCTTGTTGTATACAAGATAATTCATTTATCAGTATGGTGTTGTCATTGTAGAAGTCAAGCAGCTGATTAAATGACGATCTATCTACCACACCCCAGCAGCTGAGAGAGATAGAGAGAGAGAGGGAGAGAGAGAGAGAGAGAGAGAGAGAGAGAGAGAGACGCGTGTCTGTCAAGTGTCACCCACCCCTACAAGCACCCCTTTATTTCACTGCAGAAAATACGCGAGAAGCACGAGTACATTTAATTCTTATAAAAGTAAAAGCCTTTTCATCTGAGATTTTCATCATAAAAGTCAATCATATATATTTCTAATTAAATTTTTTTATTAATATTTTTATGACTTTTAATATTAAATGTATAATTTCAAATCTTGCGTTATTACTAAAGAAAGCTCCACAACGGATACATGTAAGGGGATCTTAATTTTTAGCAGATAAGTATAGTTTTGTTTATATAAATAGTTTAGGCAAAAAGCAAGTGAAATACTGGATTTCTTAGGGTTGGGTTGGTGTAGCAAAATCACCAATATAAACTAATATAATAATTCTTAACCAACACACACACACACACAAACATTAAGTTCGCAAATACTTTTTTAAAAGATAAATTCACATACAAGACTGCAGAAATTAAGAGAGTTATTTAAGTAGTAAAGTTGGAAGTGTAGATGGTGATAAGAGCAACCAAAGTATGGGACATATATAGTATATATAGTTGAGGGGAGGAGTGGGGTTTTTAGGCCACCCCATTTATAACTTCCGTACCATTAGCCTCTATTAACTGTCATTTACAATATGACCCCCCCCCCTTCTTCTTCTCTTTCTCTTTCCCCTCATCTTTAAATCTCGCACTCGATGTGAATATTGAATACACTGAAAACTTTTTTATTATTATAATATATATATATATATATATATATATATATAAAACTCATTGTACACTTTTTTTAATTACTTAAGTACGTACGTGTAAGTTTACTTATAAGTTTTCAATTTGAAAATAATTTCCCTAGTTAAGAAATAATTAATGAATGTGTTAAAGTAAAGTTGTACATTAATTGCCTTTTATTTATTCTCAAATTTAAGTTTTACTTTGTATGTTTTAATTAAAAGTATTTAAATGTTGTTTTAATATTATTTTTACTATTTTATCAAAGTTGAACTAAATAAATCTATATAATAATATGTCGCATTTCATCAAAATTTGGAACTATAAATAAAATAATACTATAATAGAAACAAGGTGTATTATATAAGGTTGTATACAGAGACAGAGTCTGTATAAACATTGCTACGGAAATAAATAATGACAGAATTTTTTATATATATTATATATATATAATAAAATCAATTAAGCTTTTATTTTTACGTTATATGAAACAACAATTTTTCATCTTATATGGCATGGAGAAACTAGTAAAATAAATGCATTATCTCAAAGGATATTATGCAATTTTGCTTCAAGAAGATATCACTTCAAAATGACATTAAATTATAACATTAATCTCAAAACTTTCTTAATATAATTCAAACTTTTTCATTTCTTTTCATTCTCTATTACATATAATAGAAGTTTAAAAAGATTTTTATTATTCTCATATGAAAATATTATAACTGTTATTCAATCTCTCTCTCTCTCTCTCTCTCTCTCTCTCTCTCTCTCTCGTTCTTATATGCTATATGTATGGATGAATGAAATGATGGATTTCCTATAGTCTAGTGTTATAAAAAAAACAGCAATTTTTATATCAGCGTAATGTAATTTGAGGTCTAGACCGCTCACATTTTATTCATCATATTATATATTTTATGGAATAGATATTGAAAATTTCATACCATGCGTTAAAAGTTTCATTCCAAAGTAATTTCTTACGTTACACTGAAAAATATACTTTTTTTTTCTTCAACTCTAAAACTGTAAACCAAAAAACTTGCAATTTTAGTTTTCTAATACGTAAATGAAAATCAACTGTCCGTGAAAGATCCCAAATAGGTACGCTAATTTACTTTTAACAAATAAGAAGGATGATCCGGAAATTCAATAAGTAATCAGCTTAAAGCATACTCAAGCTTTATACTCAAGCATAAAGAGCTGAAAACTTTTGAAATTGTTGAAGTTGTTTTATATTAGTGAAATTAAAATATGATAAATAATTTTAAATATTTTTTTTAAGTAATTTTATTTTTATACTTGTAGTGAAATTAAAATATGATAAATAATTGTAAATATTTTTTTAAGTAATTTTATTTCTATACTTGTAGTGACGTCAGTAAAGAATAAAAAAAATAAGCAATCAAACTTCTTGAGATGTCTTGTTTTTATCAAATCGGTGAACACATTAACCACTCTCAAATCAAAGTACATACTTTCAGGCTTTGCTTATAAAAACTGCACATTTTTCTCTTACTCAAGCGAATATTTTCACATGTCAAAAACCTCTTGAAAAAGCATTAACAAAGTATTAGTGGCTTATATACATCACATCTAGTGTATATATATATACGTGAAAATTTTAGTCAACGAATTTTTACAATCTATCAGAACTTTTTCTGTATAGATGACACTAAAGAAATATTTTATTTTATTTATGTTGCCATATTCATTATTGATATAATAAATACACTGTGGTAAATATAATTTATTTTACTGAATATACATATGAGATAATATTTAAATTAGATATTTATAGCACCATACTAATACCATGCATGTGTGAGGAATATTTTATAATATTATACTTTACATTTGTTTATATATAATATTAAGTTATAAACTTATTACTTAAGAGCAAAAAAAACATATGCACTCTAAGTAAGTTTATCATGGTGATGTGAAGTGTATCAAGTGTCGTACACGATGAAGTTTTTGCACGAGGGTAAATATAAATTTTATTGCAATAACAAGCACATGCAGTAGATATGCTGGAGTAACATATTCTGAAAAAGCATGAGTAATTCTCACATGTCACACGGTATTAGTTCAATATTTATATTATATGCATGCAACAACACCTCACCATACTTGCCATAATTCTATAATATAACGATATTGTTTGCTCTTTTTTTTATTTTGGATTAATATGAGAGTAAATTAATTAAATCAGAAGTCTATTAAAGCCATAGACCACATAAAACAACATGTGCTTTTTAATGAATTAACATGAAATGGGGTCTTCAAAACTGATGATAATTTTTACTAGAGAATGTTAATGTAGCCCCACGAGAGATCGTGAAAAAACTGTAAAGTATGCAATTTGCGTGAAAAGTCATGTTTATGACGTCAGAAACATGCAAAAATTAGTATGAAAATGTTGTGCGGGTTGCATAAATTGAATTTTCTGATCACTGCTACGGGGCTACTGTTGGGTTTTGAGACAAACTATTGTTATTTATGTAAATCCCATCAAGTGTTTTGTGATATAAATGCTTATGTTTTTTTCTGGTCTATTCCTTTCATATATACATGAAAGCGTTAAATGCAAAAACAGACATTTGACACTTGCTGTATGGTTCATTTCTCACCTGATTTGTAACATAAAATGACACTTACAGCGTTATGTCGAATATCTGCTTTTGCATCTGACGCTTTTATATATCGTCAGGTTAGGGCACAATCCGTGTATCTATTAAAACAGCAAAGTCGAAATTCTTATATTTTTGTATAATGCTTTGAACCTTGTTGCTTTTGTAGATACACGGTTTGTGCCTTAGCCCGACGATATATATATAAACTGTATATATATACAGTATTATAATATATTATCAGCCAAGATTCAATGCATTTGTTATATTTTTATTATACATTTCAAAGTTTCAAACAGAAAATTTAAAATGAAAAAGATACTACATACAAATCTATATATAAAAAATGCTTTATATTTATAGTATAATATCACAAACAAATTCAAAATCTAACACAGATTACATGTCAAAAAAAATCAAATAAAAAATCTTGAAATGAACATTTCTCAATCCATTTTCAATTTTTCATGAATAAAAAAAAATAAACAAAAATTTAAATTATGGGCTATCATTACCATGTTTATAGGCATATATATATATGAATATTTTTAAATAAGTTAAAAATGAAAACATAAAACAGCCTAAGCGTAAAAATAGTGACTTGTGATGTAAGCTTTGAGAAGTAAAATAAACATAAAATAATGCGAGTAGCGTTGAAATAATTTGTGTGTTGTTTACCAGATTTGAACTAAGAGAAAACATACATTAAATAAACAGAGAGAGAGAGAGAGAGAGAGAGAGAGAGAGAGAGAGAGAGAGAGAGAGATTCAGAAGAGTGAAAAAACAAAAGATTTCATGCCTACAAAGCATTATAAGCACTGGAGTTTTGTTGAATAAATATATCAGATTCAACAAAGTTTTGTTTTAATTTTTGTTTCTAATTTTTAAAATATCTACAATTCAAATCCAAACTAAAATTATATTCTCACACAGATCTTATTATAATAAATAACATGTTAAATCCAAGCGTCCCAATATTAAATGTGCATACAGAAAACTGAAAAAAAAATTTTAAGCAATAATAATTGCAATGCAACAATATAAATATCTATGAAATAAAATATAATATTTTGATGACAACATTAACTCAAATCAAATTAAGTTCAATTAAAAATAAGTACAAAATGCAAATATCAAAATCTCCTGTACAAGCAGCACAGAGATAAAACATAATTTAAACGTTGCATTGGGATTTATCCTATTTATCTTAAAAAGCTTATAAATTAAGTTAAAAAAGTCAAATATGCAAGAAAATATTAAAAAACAAACTGTAAATGCACATGCAAGTAAAATATAAATAATATTTTTTAAAAAATTTGGTATTTTTAACATTATGCATACTATTTACTTCTAGACAGTTAAAACGTAGTAAAGTATACTTCAAATTTTTCGAAGGCTCTCCATACCGATGGCACATGTTTATACAACAACATGTTTCCACTACATTGAGCGGTTTAATTTCGACATATTTATATTAATCAATAAACTATTTAAAATGTTTTATACATAATTTATATTTTATAATATACATAATATAAATCAATTATATATATGGTGTTATTGCGATTTCTCGCCACCCTCTCTTTACAAACATTATTACAGTATTATAAATCATTATAATATTTATACAAGTTTATATATATCGCTATGTAATTATTCAAATTTTTATATTTGATTATATAGGTATACAATGACTGAATTATAGCGAGAGATTTTAATTGCTCTGAAATATAAATACGAAAAAAAAAAAAAAAAAAAAAACAGAGAGAGAGAGAGAGAGAGTTTAATCAATTGTAATTTTTAATTTATTTATATGTAACAACTAAAATTATTTGTTATTTTTAATTATATTTATTTCACTAATTGCAAATTTTAAGGGTTCACGAAATAACAAATATATTTTTTAATTTTTATATTACTTCATTCTCCACACATATTATATAAACTTAAATAAGAATTCAGTTTTAGGAAATTTAGTTATACTTGTGAGTTGGGCATTTATTCAGACAAATAGACAATTTTGCAAACCTTAAAAAATATGCATTATATTATACACACACAAAATTGTTTCTAAAAATAAAGTTCTAATTAATATTTTTTTAGAGAAAAAGCTATAGCACAATGTCTCCTATTAGCAATGGTGTATAGGAAGGGTTGTTGGAAGTGTGTAGTAGAGAAGAATTGCGTATACCTAAGTCTGTAAAGTATATTTTGAATCCACTAACTGTCATGTAAATTCTTACTCCTTCTTCAATTTAGAGATAGACGGAAAAGTTACTTAAAATTCAAAGAATATTATTATATAAGTAAGTAAGAAAGTATTGTAACTATTATACAGTTATTTTTTATAATTTCTTTGCCCAAACCTTACATGACTTACTCATAATTTGTGGAATTATTAAATATTTCGTTCACATTAATAATTTAAGTAAAGGCTTAAAATTTAGCTTTCTTAAGAATAAATTGTATATATTTCTTCTTATCGTTCTTCCATTAAAATATTGAATCATGTAAAATGAATATCCAATAATTGGACACAATAAGAAAATAATATATTATATATAGTTTGTTTGTTTGTTTGTTTTCTTCATGCAAAAACATCAATATCAAATATTAAAAAATATATACGGAAAAGTTACAACAGAAAAGTAAATTAAATTGTAAATATGAATGTTGAAGTAAACATTTTCTTCATAATAAAATATAGAGCTCAACGTATATTATGTAGGAGCTATCTTTTTCTGGAAGTAAAGCTTTTTCCACTGCAGTGTGCGAGTCAGAAAGAGAGAGACACACAAAATAGATTGAAGTCGTTATTCTTGTGAAGAAAGTTGCGCCCAACAAGATAAAATATGGCACAATATTTTGATAAAACTGCCTTTAAAATTTATTCTACGTCACCTTTGTTGCTGTTTAGCGTAAAATATTTTCTTTCCCGTGTGGTTTGTGTCATCTTTGTCTTACGGCACAATATTGAATTCATTGAGCAAAAATAAATCATAAAATAAACTAGAAATCATTATTGTTAATCATTTGAGAGAAATTCTTTATAAAATTAAAAGTATTTAAAATAAGTTAGCATTACTTTTGCTTTATTATATTCATGAATGTAGTGTATTTTTATTGAATTCAATCGTAATTTCGTATTTTCTTTATTCGTTACAAATATTTAAAAATGTCACAATAAATACAACTTTCCGCAAAGAAAAAAGCTTAGATTTTGATGGAGTAAATAAAAAAAAATGTTGCAAATAAATAAATGTGCGTTTTTTCGCTTGTTTCTTTTTTTTTTTTTTTTTTTTTTTATTATTATTCTCAAAAAAATGCTAGCTATGGAGCTCGTATACGTTGTTATTTGAAAATACAGCTTACACTTTTTAACAAATTACGTGATTTATGCTGCATTTATGTGCATTATGTCATATAGCATAAATTTTGCTAAATTTAAATTGCATAATTATATAAATATGCTAAAAACATGCCATATAACAAAGCTATGCGCATACAATAATATATATATATATATATATATATATATATATATATATATATATATATATATATATATATATATATATATATATATATATATATATATATATATATATATAAAATATAAAACCAGTATAACTATTATTACATTACCAATTTATTTTTAACAATAATAAATCATTTTTATTTATAGACCACAAAAGGTTTACAACCATGACTTTCTGATATATAACATTTAAATATATAGATGAAATTTGAAATTTCATTATTTTTATATAGTTCTATATTATGATATTTATATACTACTAAAAATGTGGAACTTTGTTTCTTGATTTAAATTTCATTGAGATTATTTACTTTGCTCAACAAAATACAGAATTTGTCACTTGGTGTTGCGTAATTATGCTAAACATATCTGCGTTTAAATTAAACATCATGTGTTTTCATATACATAATTTTAGTGTTTTACATGAATGGAGTAATAAATTAATAAAAAATTATATAGGCTTAATCTTAAAATATTGTTTGATTGAGAAAGTTGTGAAATTGGCAAGTAGCGTTAAAAATTTTAATACGTAGTTTGCAGTGATGGAATTCGTTAATAAATTTAATAAAAGAGAATTTAAAAATTAAAGGCTATATCTAGTCACCAAATTTATTGAACCACTTGCAATGAACGAACTATTTAAAATAAAATTGAATATTCTTAATGCATTTCTTATGGAAAAATCGTTTTCACTTACACGTTGCAACAATCAAAAACATTTCATTACAAGTAGTCCATTTCAACAACATATTTTCAAAACAAGTTTTTAATGGAAAGATAGGCAATTCTCTTCATTTATGTACTAATTCAGCCCAAGTCTGATTTATTTGAAACCTAATCAAGAAAAACAAGAAGTAATTCATTATATATTATATTTTTATATCCTGGGATGACGAAAACGTACTTTATCATTTCCTATATATTATAGTATTTATTTTAATATTGACTTTGAGATCGATCTGGAACTAGTTGTATTAGTGCAGTAGAGAGTTTTCTTTGCCATGTTGAGAAATCCTCTCGTTGTGCAAATACAAACATCATTTGGCAACTTTTTGTTGACACTCAGATGAAAAACATCCACGCTCTTATACAACTAGGACAGTCCAACACGTTACGACTTAAATCAATATCACAAGTTTTTAATTTACCAAATGAAAAGGTAAAAAAAAGTAATAATAAAAGGAAAGAAATTTAATTATGTTAAATACTCTTTCACTCTCACTCGCTGTGCTTGAAAAAAAATCTGTTCGTAGTTTGTGAATTACACAGAAATAATGATTTTAAAAAAATATTAAAAGTAATTATAGATAGTATACGTACAAAGAAGCTAAAGCATTGAATTTGTAATTCAGTTCTTTTAAAATGTTTTATTCTCATTTTTAAAACCGAATTCTTTACTATTTCGTTTCAGCTTTTCAACGAGTATCGATAAGTTATGCTTTAATATGAGTAAATCAGTAACTTCTTATAAACTTCTTTTTCAGTAAATACGAGAAAACGTAATATTTCAATTTTGTTGTCATTTTTTTTTTTTTTTTTTTTTTTTTTTTTACTAGTTTAAAATATTAAGTAAGAGTTAAAATTTCAATTTCCATGAATCTTGAGAGAGGGAAAATTCAATTTAAAAAGACATGTGTAGCGGGCAGAAGTGACGTCATGAAGGGGGTGGATAAAATGGGGGTAAGTCTCCATTTCCAGTCTTTTGGCGCCCTCACTGTTTGCTTTCGTCTTTACTTTGCCTGCGCCTGCACTCAAGCCAGCCAGCCAAACCATCGTGTTTGCTTCTCACCTCTCTGTTTACCCTCTTACTAGACCTCTCTTTCTCTCTCTCTCTCTTTCTCTCTCTCTCTCTCTCTCCATATATGTATGTTATGTATGTATGTATTTCTGACTGTCAAAATCTCAATCTCTCTTCACTTTCTTTCTCTCTCTCTCTCTCTCTCTCTCTCTCTCTCTCTCTCTCTCTCTCTCTCTCTCTCGTCTCTCACACTCACACATATGATGACTGCTGGCTGCTGCATTGATAAAGAAGAAAAAGAGGACGAGAATATCTGAAGTTTATTTTGCACAATTCACTGAGGCATATATGAGGAAGTTGGGACAACAAATACATTCAAAACCTCAACAAAAACTCTCCTTTTCCACAAGCAAATAACTTTGCTCAATATATTTTGCTATACAAATGTCAACGCATTTCTAAACCAACATTTTTGTAACAGAAAAAGTACAACTTTTGAATACTAATTCTGTGTCATGATAAATTGCAAATCTTAATATATAATCTATTTTAATCGCACAGTACTCATAATTAGCCAAAATTAATTTTTTTAATTTCAAATTAATATGTGATATAGTTTTTATATCATCCATAATCAATAAATAAATTTATAGTACACTCGTTTATCAAATTAATTTATTTCAAGCTATATTATTCCCTTTAAAAAATAGGATTTTAAATAACGATTTTTAAAGATATTATAACAATTATTAGAAAATCCTTTAATTGCCAGATTTACATTTTTTTTAGTAAAGTAATAATAAATTAAAATTATTTTAAGTACTAAAATCAATATTTGAAGTATCTGCCTTGCCACCGTATAAAAAAATGTACTGTACTTTTTTTATTTCTCAATGTCACATTATATACGTGTTTTTTTACGTGTCACTTTTCCTAATTCGCAAAAAGCATGTTACATCATCAGATCAGTTTAACCTTTCCAGGTCCTTTCATCTTTCATTTGTAAACAATCATTACTAAATAGAATTACTTAAGACATTGTAACTCATGAAACAATAATTATTTTATTTACAAATATCGTATCATTAATGTTAAGCTACATTTCAAAGCATTCAATATGACATATAATAGCAATATAATGTCTGATCTCTTACAGCGATCAGTATTAATTAATTAATTAATCACGAAATACATACAGTAGTATACACAATATATAAATTTTGAATAAAATTTCATCAATATAATAATTTAATATTTCTATTGAATTGCATGGCTTGTCAAAGATATTATTCAATTTAATTTATTAAAGTATCGAAATATAATTTCCTGTGAATATGTAAATGAAACCTTACAATGTGTGTGTAAGAGAGAGAGAGAGAGAGAGAGTGTGCGAAATTGAATACTCCAATAAAGTCTCGTGCGCAAAGCCTTATAATAATTTTGTTA
This sequence comes from Ecdyonurus torrentis, assembly GCA_949318235.1. Lineage (NCBI taxonomy): Eukaryota > Metazoa > Arthropoda > Insecta > Ephemeroptera > Heptageniidae > Ecdyonurus > Ecdyonurus torrentis. The sequence goes on from OX439131.1 coordinate 22,069,425, forward strand.
TGGTAAAATCAAAAGCATTTGCCAAGCAAAGTACCGTAACAATATGCTGATGATGTTTTATATCAAACTTCTCTATTTCATCAACATTATACGTGATTTTTTAATCATCCATGTATGTGATATATTTTTTTAACTATCATATTACATACATCCACCCCACCCTGTATTGAGGTAAGGGAGTATAAAACATGCTTTGTTTTACGTAAGAATGATTTGCTTGGTTTTACAAAAAATTAATGTTATACAACAGACAGTTCATGTTACTGAGCTTGAGAAATACTATATATATATATATATATATATATAGGCATTTTGTGATTTTTATTTATACTTATAACTATTCCATTATAATTTGATTTTTTAATATTTAATTTTTATTTGGATTTTCTAAATGATTTTTTTTTTTAGAAAATAATACGGCAATATTTTTGTGTTATGCAATGTTTCCATAACTACGCAATTATTTTATATGTCAAGGTACAGTACCTTCAATCTTCTTAAAAATAATAATAAAAAAATCTTTATTTGAAATAATACGTCATAAAGTAAAAGCTTGTAGAAGTGTATACCAAAGAAATGATAATAAGAAATTAAGATAGTAAAAACAACTACTCTACATTATTAGCTTGGTCCTCTCCAATACCTACTTTTATAGTTTATTAGAAAATTTGTGTGTGTGTGTGTGTGTTTCTCTCTTGGTAGCTCAATTTTGATTTACACAAGATTTGCTATTTTAAGGTCCATTGCAGAAAGAACATGTAATAAAGCGAAACAATTCCACAAAAAAAAATAAACATTTACTGGTTTTCTTCTTTTATTTGCAACATCAAGCTAATAGTTTTGAACTTAATACATTTTTTTCTCGAAAGTATTTACTCTCATCACTTCAAATTAAATTTAAAGAAATAAGAAGAAAACAAAACAACAAAGTAATGAAATAATGTTGATTACTAATCTTAACGTTCTAAGGAATGTGAATTACAGTTTTTGGAAAATAAGCTGTACTTCAAATAAAAAAAGATTTCGTACCGTTTTTTTTTTAAAGGGGAGGGGGGGGGGGTGATACAACATACTTTGATTCTGATAGTAATATTTTTAACTTCAAAATTAACAATTCAGTAAAAATGTTGAAACAAAAACGCTAAAAATAGTTTGTTATTTTTTCAAATACTGTAGTTGCAATTAAATTTTACTATGCACACAAGATGAATATCATAGACAAGCAGTCAAATTTTTCTGGAAAATTTATTGAGTATAATTTCACATTGTTTATTTTGAATTCAAAACCAAATTTTTGTGGGTATTTCTTTTTGCTCCTGTGTACAACATTTCTTACAAAATTAGCAACAATATAAAAAAAAAAAAAAAAAAAAAAAAAGGAAATTTTGTATAAAGACTTTTTTATTATTATTATTTAAACATATTTTCCTTGGATTTTATTTATGATTTACTATATATGTCAAAAATTAATATATATACTTGAAGCTATAAAATAAAAATAATCAAATACAAAGATGTAGCTATGCGTGTTATGTGGAGTTCAATTAATTTAAATGTCACGATGAGGGTGCTGAAGTGACAAGGGGAGATTTCCCCTTGTTTTCTTGCCAAAATCTATCAATTTTGTGCCCCCTGATCACCCAGGCAGCACCTGGGGTCGCACTTGCAGTCCCTGGAGTCCTGTATTCCGCATTTGCTTATCTTACACAGCCACACTGTACAGAATCGCAACATAACTACAGCACACATAAGGTCCACTTTAAAACTTACGACGTATGTGTATATTTCAGATTTTGTTTTTAGTTTCTTTATACTATAGTATAATTCATTCTGATAAATGACTGAATCTTGCATCATTTGCATTGATTTTTTTATATATAATTATTATTTACATTTTTTCTTAAAGGCACACAACAATTTGTTCAATAAAGTCAATACTGACTCAACTTATTCTATAATGATGATAGCAAAGCTTTTTTTTTTAAGCAATTCAATTTTCAAAGCGTTGTGATTGGTTGTAATAACTTGTGCTCACCTTATGATTGAAAAATTTTGTACTTTATACAGACCTAAATAACGTATAGAGGATAACCTATAACTTATTTAGAAACTAGGAAGCTTTTTATAACATTAATACAAAATCGTTTAAATACTTGATTCAAAGAAAATTCAATTATTTTTGTAAAGAATTTACACGTGATTTGATATCAATTAATCTTTTGTACAAACTTTAAGCATGACAGATTCATATCAAACTTCAATAAATGTAATTAAATGTAAACAATACGATATTCACATACAAATATATGTAGATAATTATAAACTTAAACAAAAGAAGTTCATTAAACAATCATAAAAACTTCAACAAAAAAATAGCAATCAAAAATTTTGTTTTGTTTCAACAACAAACGAATTTTTTTTCTCTCTCTTTCTTTCTTCACTTTAATTACATCACGAGTTTGGTTTTTAAATTCATTCAAGATAATTACATTTTTTTTTTTCTTCTTCTTTTTCTTCTATGCTTTTTTTTTTTTTTTTTTTTTTTTTAAATTTAAACAAAAAAAAAGTTTTAAAAAAGTTAGTAACAAATTCAACGTAAATACATGAGGAGATATAAAGCAAAGTTGTGTAACTTTTTTTTTTTTTTTTTTTTTTTTTTTCTGAGAGAATTTGCAAAGACGATGTAAATTGGGGCCACAGTTTCAGATACATTGAAGTTAAACATGCGCAATAAGTGAATCGCTTCATTTATTAGACATGGGTAGTTTACAGTAACATTACACACATATCAATGTTACACTACTCGTCAGTTTCACTTAATACTAATTATTAAATTAAATAATTGTTATAGATATACTACATATATCTATACAATTTACATCAATGAAAATAAGTAAACAAAATTTAAAAATATTTCTACAATTCCTCATATTTAATTATTTCCAATATATTTAATTTAGATATTTTACTATTATCAACAAAAAAATCCTTAACACTGAAATATTCTTTTATAATTATCAATGTTTTTTACTAAATTATAATATGGAAAAGGTATAATACTGAATAACTGAACAGTACGGTTCAAAAGTTGTAATATTTACCTCCTAATGACTTTTGAATTTTAAAAAACTATATATTAATCTTATAATCGAATAGCAAATATTTTTTCAGCATTTCCCCCCCCCCCCCCCCCCCAAAAAAAAAAAAGAAATGCAAATAACGATTTAGTTATTAGTCACTCTTTAAAAATTATTTTCAACGTGTTAATCTAAAATACAAATAACGAAACATAATTAAATCATTACAAGCCACACTTGACAAATATGATGTTACTATACTCGACTCAAAAAAACTCAGTCGATTTAAATCGGGCATGCCTGAAGTATCGCCCATTGTCACATTTGAGGAGAAGGGGGGCGGCTCGGCGATACTGTAAAAGGTCGAACGGCAGGTAACTCAGGTTTTTTGAGTCAAGTATATATGGTTCCTGTCCTAGATATTAACTTAAAAAGTACAATAGAATACATACGGTAATCGACGGTTCATAACATTAGTAAGGGGGGGGAGTTAATGTTAATAATACAAATATTATATATATATATATATATATATATATATATATATATATATATGATAATACTTGTTTTAATACAAACAACATAGTATTATACTATAATATAACTTATAAAATTATTAATAAATCTTTCAAATTTCGTTACAAGTTTATCACAGATATAATATTAAAAATTAAAAATACTAAATAACTATTTTCTTTCTTATTATAATATTTGTGCTTAAAATTTGATAATTTATTTATTAATGTATACAAAAATCTCACTTATTACAAAAATATATTTAAAAAAGTTTACAAACATTTTTTAATAATATACTTTAAAAAAGTTTTTTTTTTCCTTGAAGAAAATAAATTGAGAGAAATAAGTTTAAACTTTCAAAAAAAAAAAAAAAAAAAAAGGTGAAATGACTTTAATTTTAAACTTTTCAACATGACATTTCAAATTAATGTAGCTACTTGTATCCAAGAACGTTAGTTATACAGTGTCGATAAGTATAGGGGTGAGAGAGGAAAACGCGTTTTTTTTTTAAATTCCAATAAAGTTATACATATATTCATAAAAAAACGCTACAATCAATATTTTTATAAAGAATAAAACTGTTAATGAGGCATACTTGACATTAAAATAAAATTCTTTCAAGTGTAAGTAGACCAGACTTAACAATAAAGAGAAAATAATACCGTACAAATTGAAAGCATTTTTTTTTTTTTTCTTTTTTAAAGTTAGTTTAAAAATCAATGAATAGATTATCAGAGAGGAAAAACAATTTTCAGAATAGGTTAAACAAATTATAATTGCAACTCGTCTCAATGGAGATGTTGTATATTGTCGTGAGTTTGATTTATTAACAAATTATTATATAACATGTAAAATTATCAAAAAAGTAATAGCTAATATGAGAGAACTATATTATTCATCTAACAAGAGAATATAGCCTCAGCCTACACATCAATTATGATTAAGAATAAAAGGAAAAAAAACTGCCCATGGTAATTTTGTAGCGTTTTAAATTCATTGTTTATGTTTATCAACGTATATCGCAAATTAAATAGACTCCAATTGCGCACTGGAACCGCAACTTTTAATATAAGAATAAAATTTATAAACTTTATTAACCCACACATTTCAAATCATAAATCCATTAACACATGTGTGTTGGTTGTATGGTTTTAACTTTAGTATTGTTTCCAAACAAAATATACGTCATGTTTTATAAAAATGACACTTACAGAATAAGCAATAATATTGTTTTTGTGCCTATAAAGTGTTGATTAATTTAGTGCGGTAATGACGTCACTTCAGTTTATGTTTATATACCTAATACTTAATCAATGCCTATCATATTTGTAATTACTTCACTTCAAGTATAATTGTATGGTACAAGTATCATTGGTATATGGATACGATAGTGAAAACATCAAATTCTTTAACATTATATCATATTTTATAATTATATATTTATATATTATATTATATATAATTATGTATTTATATGAATAGTTACTTAAGTAAATTTATATGCAAAAAAGAAAAATACATATTTATTATGTTAGAAGCAATATATTATATTGTTCTCTACTTTAGAAAATGATTATTTCTTGTCATTATCAAAGCATATACATGCTTAACTTTGACGAATTCTTATATAAAACTGTAAAATGGAATTACAAATTATAGTGTTCAATTTTTTTCCTGTGAGTGTAGAAAATACATTAAACAATATTAGCTGCACTTGCTAAAAGTACAGTAGTTAGTGCTTAAAATAAGTTATATTTATTTCAAAATTATGATTCAACAATGCTGTTATTGTTATTTTTCCTTTTTTATGTATAAAATGTGAACAAAAGTAATTTTACTTGATTTTTATTATTATTCTAACTTCCTAAGCTTCCAGGTTTTAAGGTAAAACGAGCTTATAGCAATTTTCTTTGCATTTTTTTTCTGCTCGTTCATTATCGTCTCTCGTCCAAGAATTTAACAAGCAAAATCTTCTTCTCTTTTATTATATCGCGGAGAGAGAAAGAGAGAGAGAGAGAGAGAGAGACTCTTTTCGTGTATGCCCTCAAAGCATGTATAAAAAAGTAATAATTATACAATGTTTCTGTTCTTTTGTTTTCATTATTCTTCTATAGTTGAAAAAAAAATGAGGCTTTGTTGTAAAAATAATATAAGCGATGCTTATTAAAGTTGTTTTATAAAAGAAGCAATAATACAATTAATTATTCATCTAATTATTTCTTCTTTTGAACGTCAAAGAACTTATAAAAACGCATCACGGAGGGTTTTTTATATCTTTTAAAAATAGTCATATATTTAAATTTTTAATTTTTAAAATTAAATAAAAAGAAAAATAAAGAGTTTTTAAGGTGTATATAATATTTTCTTCATTAAGATAAAAAATACAATATTATATTATTTTTATTTTATTTTTTAGAAAATGCTTTAAGAAACGTTTGCAAAAAATATATATCTTTTAAAAATAATTCATCATTTTCCCAGAAAAAAAAGTTTTAAATTTATTTTCAACTGTATAATTTATACATATTAAAATTGTTATTATTGAATTTTGATGACTTTAAGAATTTTATTTAAATCAAGTTTTATATGAATAAATTTATTCATTTTTATAAAAAAACAAACAAACTAAATTTTAATATTAAATATTGTTCTATATTGTTTTTATAATAATTATATCACTGAAATAAAAAGTTTAAAAAGAAACAGGTATATTATATTTTATTTGTTATTATTATTATTATTTTACGTTGTGCCAGTGATGTAAAAAAAATGGAATGAGAAATTTCATCTCCTTACAACATTCTAGTAGTATTTCTTCAATTAAAATATAATCCAATTCAAGTGACTTTAGACTATATATAATGGCGAGACTTGTAGTTTGTAGTGAAACATCAAATTTAAATATTTTCAATATTTGACGCTTGAATGATTTTTCTTTTTCCTTTTTGTCCAATTCAATTGTATATAATAATTGGAGAATGACGAATAAATAATAAATAAATAAATTTTGATTTAATTTATGCTTGAAACATAAGTTATGAGTCTACAGGCTGGATTTAATGTTCTCAAAAATATTAATATTTTTAGTATGTTTATCAACAATAGCTATATTGAAAGTTAAAAATAAAACCGGTCTCGTCATTAGTCATAACTTCATAATAACTCCTTATATTTGTTTGAAAAGATTATGTGTATTATATCGCAGCAGTGAACATAAACTGTAAAACAGTAAACAGTTACACTTTACACTACAATTGTTTCAATCATACTATGACAACTTAAATTGTATACACGTCTGTAAACGTCTAAAAAAATGTAACACAAAAATTATGATGAGAAGTTTCATTTTCTATGTTCTTTGAGAGCTTTCACTATTTTTTTTTTAAATATAATTATCGCATATAATACATTTTAAATAATTTTTTCAATTTCTCTATATTTATTTATTAATTAATATTTTTTTCATTTATTTAATTGCAATCAATACAATAATATAAACAGGAGAACTAGTAAGGTATCAACAATACCACACACACCGCAGTGTGATAGATGATCCTATACGTATAAAAGAAAAACCAACCATTTAATTATAGTAAATTATTTGGACTTACTTACAGAATATTTTTTATTATAGCAATTATTATTATTACTTCAGTTAATGATTAATCTTTTCATTGCCTCTGAGTGTTTGTATTTGCATTTTGCTGTGGATTGTGAAAAAATAGTAATCATGCACTAACCAACAATGCTTTAAGTATACGTATGTATGGAAGTACAGTATACGTACTGTAAAAAGAAAAGAGGGAAGTTGTTGAAAGTCATTTTTTAAATATTATTTGTCAACATGAGGGGAAAAATAAAATAATACACCTAAGAAAAAAAAAAACACGATAAGCATTTTGTTCTTTTGAGTAAACTATTTTCCCATGTAAATTTTACTTTAAAAAAAAAATGTTTGCATGCAGAATTTTGCCAGCTCATTCTCACTTAATCTGCCTCCTCACACACCACACAAACTTTTGTTTTGTACTTTACTTGAGAAAATGAGTTCTTGAGACAAAATTTCAACCATACTAACGATTATTAAAATTTTAAAACTTTATGTATAACTTTTTTCCTGCTATTTTTTTCTTTTCTTTTCTTGTATAACTTTTAATTTCAGAGAGCTTATTAGATTTTTTTTTTTTTGTATAACTTTTAAATTAGATGAGGAAATGTAATTGAACTAGATTTGGTTTAAATATAATTAGTATTTGTTGAAGTTGAGAGGTAATCATGTAATATTAAAATTATACTTGTAAATTGATTATTAATTTAGCTGATATTCGTTCTATGGTTTTTAATTTAAAAATTCCAATGATATTAATAAAAAAATATATATATCACAGAGTACAGTACATTTTATTTTATAACGCACAACCAGGCAAATAAAAAGCTAAACTAAATCTAAATGCCTATTTTTATTTGAAAAATGTGTCGTGGTCCATGGGCGTGGTTTTGTCAATATTCTACCAGAAATGTCAAATTGAGTCAAGTTGACTATTATTTTTTTTTTGCCAAAATACAGGTAATTTTATAATGTATAGTTTACTAACTGTAAGTGTTAATATGTTTAAAGATAAACACTAAACTCATTAAAAATATTAGCATTTTGAACTTTTTTAAAGTTATATTATTAAGCTAGAAGAAAAAAAAAATTGCAGCATAGTTTTAGTTAGCATGTGATTTTTTTATGTTTAAAATACAACTCAGTTATTTATTCATACAAATGAATTAATAACAAAGAGTTATATTCTTCATAATATATTCAATAAAAAAAAAATCAATTCACCACATCATGAACTATTTAAACACAAAATGTTTTAATGTCAATAACTATATGTTTTTTAGGAATTGGTAGTAACAATGTCAAGGTTGCTATATTCATACTGTATTATTATTATTATCAATTTGCTAAAATATAGAGAATGCTTAACACAAGCATCAAATTAGCCGTTTCTTCTCCCCTTTTGACAATAACGTTTGTTACGCTCTTTTGAATATTTTTTTCCTACATTGGTGTGCGATGAAGTTCAGAAAAAAGAAAGATGTTTGATCCCTTTAGGCCGCTAATTATATCGCGGCGCGTTCACAGGAATAATTTGTTCCCCTCTATTTTTTTCTAAGTTTGTCTTTATGTTTGCGGGGTGACTTGTGAGTCAGCCACCCTCGAGCGCGAGTGCGTGATTGAAATATTACGACAATCTCATAAAGCACAATATTATTCTCCCTGCTATAGAGTATAATATGATGAATTGAGAGTAAGTCACGTGGTGTTCTTTATAGTTTCATTTAGGTCATAAAAATTATATTGGAGTTAATTAATTATTCATAGAAAGACGATATTAAAATTTAAATTACTTCCTTGATATAAATTTTATTTGTCGAAACATCTACTTCTTACATATCTTACCGTGTATGATAAGTGAATTTAATTCAGTTCAAACATCGCTTAGTTGGTGAAACACTTGATTAATAATATTCTACATACAACAAATTATGTACAGTATTTACCAAAAGTTCTACGGGCGCTGTCACTGATGACTTCCGTGACTTGAGACTGTGGACATGTATATAGTACGCAGCTGTAAATCAAATTTGTACAGTAAATTTCACACATGTTGTAACAAATTTCAGTGCAATTTCATTGTTGCGAAATAAAATTAATAATATTATTATCAATTTATAACTTTATATTATAATACTGACTAAAAAATTTAACTAACATTTAAAATTAAACACTCACAATGAACTTTGTCCTCTCGCTTCTTTTACGTGAAAAAAAAATGAGAATCGTTTTTTTTAGCCCATTTATTAAATTTATACAATGAGGGATTTATTCGTTCTAAAATCATCTCTCTCTCTCTCTCTCTCTCTCTCTCTCTCTCTCTCTCTCTCTCTCTCTCTCTCTCTCTCTCTCTCTCTCTCTCTCTCTCTCTCTCTCTCTCTCTCTCTCGTTGTTATGATGAACTGCCTGCTAGTAAAATTTCTTATTTCTCTATTACGTATTTGAACAAATAATAAGAATTGCTTTGTTGATTTTTTTTTTCAATAAACACCGTTTTTCAGTTTATTAAAAAAAAAATAGTAAGAAAAGGAAGCTTTAACATAATTTCAAACCACCAAGAAAATTGCTGTTTTGTTTTGCCCCTCTTTGAAAAAGAAACAAACAAATATTATATATATAATATTATACGTATACGTATTTAATAAACTGTTACTTGTTTTGTTTGTATTTACAAAAAGAAGGAAAATAAATAAAAGTACTTGAGGATGAAAACAGCAAAAATCCCTGGGATTATGAGGCAAGATTAAAGGTGAAGTGGGATGAACAATCTTTGAGCTGCTGCATATGTATGCATATTATAGTGAACATGACAAAGTACAATTTAGTGCTTATTAATAACTGCTTGTACATTTGTAATTAAATGCACTTGATGAATGTGACTTTGTAAATTGTGTTATCTGCACTTCGCACATTGCATCAGAAATCTCATCTCGTCATAACTTACAACAATATATACTCCGAGATATAATATATATCAGCATAAATATTTTTAATACCTTCCTAGAATAAAACAAAACATTTTTAAACAAACAATGTTGTTAATTAAATTTAATTTCAGTCTACATTTAGGGCATCAAAATTACTTACAGATTATAGATTTTTGCTTCAACCAAATTTTTATATTATTATTATTATTATTTTTTTACCGCAGTAAATAAATTTATGCCCATTAGGTATAATATAGAGAGGGACTTAAAAGTCTAGGGTGTATATATACTATACGTGTTTCTTGCCAAGGTTTTACATACATATAGTAGGTAAAATATTCTAAGAGAGAGAGAGAGAGAGAGAGAGAGAGAGAGAGAGAGAGAGAGAGAGAGAGAGAGAGAGAGAGAGAGAGAGAGAGAGAGAGAGAGAGAGAGAGAGAGAGAGAGAGAGAGAGAGAGAGAGAGAGAAGAAAAAACACAATTTAGTCGCTAATGTTGGTGTTGGTAAAAAGAAACGAAGAGCATGCAAATCCCTCAAATCTCAATGTAAAATGAAGGTAGTGCTATAGTAGAGGGTTTCAAGATCCTATTATACTAACATCCCATGAGAATGGACGCCCACCCTAATTTCAGAGCTCTTAGGATAAAACTATAATGTAATTTAGACAATATCAAACTAAAAATAATAATTTAATTTAAGTAAAAAAAAAAGCAGCATTTTTTTTTTATCTCCGTTATGAAAGAAATTCTTAATCTCAAAAAATAAAGACATGTTAAGATACTCGTTGACAATAACATTTTTCAAAATAAAAATATATTATTTCAAAGTATATAATATAATTTAAAACATGCTATCATGGTCTAACTAATCGTTGATTTCTATCCTGTAGGTTAGGCAAATTGTTAAACATTAGTGTAGGTCAAGTAACACGATAACAATAATTGTTCCTCACAACACTCCTCTTACAACATTTTTCTTCATAATATTTAGTATTGTTGAAATATCAATTTACCATTCTATAATTTATTATTATTTATTTTATATTATTTACATTTTTGGCCTTGCTCCGTTGCTGAATAAAAAATCAATTTGAATTTAAATATAATATGAGGCAATGCTCGAGGGAAAAAGTATAAGAATACTAACAAGAGCTCATTCATCTTGCATTTTTACTTCTTAGCATGTATAATTTTCATTGGTATACTTTGTCTTTCCCTTGTCAGTTTCTTTCTATGAATTTTAAATTTGAAAAGCAATGTTGGAAACACATTATATATTATTAATTTATTATGTGTGTATAGTATTTTTTTTGTTAAATAAAGTAAAAAAAAAAAAAAAAAAAAAAAAAAAAAAAAATCTAAGAAATAATTAAAAGGAAAAAGCTTATAATTTAAACAAATCTTCAAAAGCAAATCCGATTACATATTTTGTCAAGGAAAATTTTGTACTTATAAAAAAATTTAATTAACTAATTCTCTTAAAATCGGTATCAAAACTCTTACCTGTGAACTAAAAAGTTTCTTGTTCTTTCGAAACATAATTAAATTTTAAACAAAAGAAAAAGGACTGAGAAATCGAGTGATCTTAAATATAAGTTGGCAAAAATAATTTTAACGTTACAACCAAATGTCAGGTGCTTGAGATATTTTTAATTCCACACATAAATATTCACTATGACTATTTTAAGACACATTTTAATTGATTTTTTGCATTTATGATTTTAAATTCAATCTTCCTAAATAATAATAATTACAATAAATTAGGCAATGTTTTTATTTTCTGTCACCTTTCTAAATAAATATGAACGGGGGAGGGGGGGGGGTAATTTGAATTCAATTCTGCATGTCATTATAATTTCTGTAATTTATGAGAGGGAGGATCAAATATTTATTTTATAAAAAAATTATTTCATTTGAATTTTTGCTTTTGCTTTTGCATTTTTTTTTTTTTTTTATTACGAAATATTTTTTAATGTTACAACATGAAGTATTATAGAGTTTTGTAACAAACTTGTGTGATGGTCTGGCGGGAGAATGGGAGCCATCCATTTTTTTTGTCACCTCTCTCGTCTCTCTCTCTCTCTCTCTCTCTCACTGCACCACGGTATTGTAAGGGAAAGTTACTTGTAGGAAGCCTCCAGCAAAGAGCTCTCTCTCTCACTCTCTCTCTCTCTCTCTCTCTCTAGTAAGGCTATGGCAAAGTTAGAAGGCGGGTTGGATGTGGGAGTTATGGCATAATTCGACAGCTCAAGTAAGCCCCATTTATGTCGCCGCGAGCCACTCATGAGAGAAAAAGCCACAAAGAAATGATAATAGTGCCCCGGGTTTAGCAGCTCTCTAACATTGTAAAAGGATCTCACTCTCTCTATCTTCTTTTACACACTCTAGTATACATTATATCTTCCTCTTTTTCTTCTTCTTTTCTTTTTTTTTTTTTTTTCTCTCGTATAAAAAAAAGTATTATAACATACTTTTTTTTTACTATGATACTTATACGAATAGTAATTCAATTATATTTTTATTATTCACTAAAAATATATATTTAGTGCACTCTAGTAAGTAGTAAGTATAATATATTATACTTTCTTGTTATTATCTTGTGGTACGTTGAATATTAGCCAGGAACAGTAAATAACAAAATAATAATTAAAAGGGAATACCTTTATTATATATATATATATATAATTTGTGTCTGATGATATCTTGCATCTTATATCAAATTGAATTTATAGTTTGCTGTTAAATAAGTTGAAGTTTACTTGGAATATAATTAATTTTTACGTTGGTTTTAATTAATACTGTGGTGGGAAGTTTTACTTGAAAGTTATTTAATTAGGTCTGCAGTGTGTGTTTGTGAGCGCGAAGCAGGTGCGTTGTCAATTAATGGAACTGATCCCCTGCGACCTGTTTGACTATATATACCTATGTACAAATTAGAATGAAGGAATCAATTTATCATGCCACGAGAAATTGAGAGTAAAAATTATACAATATTATTGAAGTTACTGTCAAAATTATAATGCTAAATAGTAAATAAGTGACATTGAAATAATATGTCTGTATCAGTATATTTTTTTATTTGGAAACATGTCTTGTTCACTTGCATATATTGCACACTTGTTCACTTGCATTTAAATGCATATGTAAGAAAAAAAAATCAACTATTGATTATGGATTCAGGTAAAAATTGAAGCCACCTCTACCGAAATCACACTCTATATTCTTATAGCTGTTCATTTGTGTACATAGTGTGTACTTTGTATGGAACAGGAAGATAAAATCTGATATTACTAGAAGAAGCTAAATTGAAATGTGGTCGAGATAAAGTAACTATTACTATTATTTTACTTACTGCTAGCGTTTTTGTAATTGTAAGAAGCAACTTTTAAAATTACAGATAAAAAATTTTTTTAATGATGCTCGTAAAGTCTGTGTTTTTTGTGCTCCAAACCAAACAAAAATGAAGATCACCCAAAATGCTTTTTTAAATGGAAGTGCGCATTTTTTGGAGCAGAGGAACAGGGTTTACGAACATCATTATTAAAATCGCAATAATAACTCATATATTAAAATAAAAAAAAATATATACAGTATGTGCGGGTTCAATGATACACCGCTGTCATGTGATTGACTTTTTTTAATCATTTTATTGCGTATTAAGTGCGATGATTAAACTTGCGGATGTTATTATTGTCCCCTCTACAACAGGAAGAGTTAAGCTTGAGATATAAAAGAGATTTATTTTGATCGTGACACTTGGCACGTCAACATGAACGCTCTCGTCTGTTTCTTTGTCTCAGTAACCTCAGCTCTCCTCGCCTCCAACGTAAGTTTTTTTTTTTTCAACAACCTTCAAAAATTTCTATCTTAAAATTTATAATTACTATTTTAATATATATATATATATATATATATATATATATATATATATATATATATATTATATATATATATATATATATATATATATATATATATATATATATATATATATATATATATCTATATTCTTGTTAATTATCGGTTCTCTTTTATATTATAATTGTTGAAAGCTTTGTTATTTTAGTTGCTTGTAATGATATGTTCGTAATATAAACTTTTTATAGGCATAGATGATGAAGAAAAAAATATATATAATGAACAACAAATAAACAATTCCTTTGACATTATTTCACATCACGAGCGTATTGTAATTTTTTTAAATTTTATTTTCAGCTGAATTTCTGTTACAAAATTGAGTCAAGAGTTCAAAGTTTATAATTTTCTCCCTACAGTACTAATAATTAACTGGAATGAATTATAGTACCACATTTGCATCTTTATTTAAACTAAAAATATGTATTCTTATTTTATGTGGTGCGATCGACGAGACAGTGTAAAAATGGGCTGTTCACAATGACACGTAAATTCACGTAACTTTTACGTAAAAATCTAAATAACATTGATTGTTGTATCTTCACGTAAGAGTTACGTGAATTTACGCGTCATTGTGAACAGACAATAATTATTACTCAATATTCACCATCACTTTTTATTGTGTAATTTTTCAGGTGATTCAATGTGCATCTATCGAGCAGTTTAAACAACATGTAACCACATGTCGCGGTTTGCACCCTGTTACGGATGGCAAGTATTAATTTACATTTGACCTTTGACCTAAATAAACTATCTCTAAAGTGTCGTACAGTGACTTAAAAACATCAATTACCTCGAATTGTAACCTTTTTTATAATATGCTATGTTTAATTAATTATAAAATCATATCTGTTGGATTGCTGCAGAAACGTTGCAAAGTCTTCAGCGCAGTGGGACGTTGATGGATAGCAATAATCAAGATGCTCGAGTAAGCACTACAATAAATTTATTCATAAACTTATAATTGAGAGCATCTTTTTGTTATAGTGCTTTGTGGAGTGTATGATGCAGCGTGTAGATTTGGTGAGTTTCTTTGATTCTCAAGCGATCGTGATATAATTGTTATACATGGTAAAGAGAGCAATGTGAAGTTAGGACTATACTTACTGTGACTGATTGTATAGGTGGATGAGAGCGGAGTGTTCCAAGTGTCCCATGCTCGGCAGTACATCGTGCGTCGTGTCCCAGCTCTCTACTCACGACCTGGGGCCTCTAGCAGACCCACTCAGGAGGCAGTGGACCTCGCAGTGGAACAATGTGCAGTGCTCAGTGAGTTAATTGTTTGACCTGTAAAGTATGCAAAATGTAATAGGATAAAAAAAGAAAGTATAAAAATATATCAGATATTCATATAATAATAACCAGCTAATACTGTTCTGGACAAAAATATTTGACAAACTTTTATTATGATTATTTTTTAATGTTCAAAAATGTTACTCTAGTCTAGAGCACCATGGCGTGTATATTTTCCACAAAAATTCTTCACATGCACTTTCTATTAGACGGACATTTGCATTTCTCTGTAAATGCATTTTGCTTTCACATACATACTGTACAATACATTTTATACGTGCACTTTTCATTTACATTATAGAAATAGAAATATTTTTATTACCCCAAGCAGTTCATAGCAACATATTATACATATTACAACAAGCATTCGTCTTGTCAAACTTAAATTAAAAGAAAAAGAAATACAATAATTAGTATGATACATAAAAAATTGAAATCAATAAAACAAAGCAAATTAAGAAAATGTAACAACAATAGTTTAATAGGCAACACCACTTTTCTTAATTTCAATACAATAAAAACTCTGTCAAACATCACTATTACTAAAATAAGCTAAAATGAAGTGGGACGTGTACATTAAAACATCAATATCGTCAATTCTACTATCTATATTATACTATATTTATACATAAAATATATAAGTACGTTTCCTGTAATTCACCCATTACGCATGTACGTGTTTATTGAGTAATTAATTATAGTAGCTAAATCATAGATAATAGTGTGCGCAAATCCAAATCCACTATACATCCTTTATACATTCATGAAAATAAAACACATCACGAAGTATTAACTGAGATTACGGATAATCTCACTATCCGAATGTGAGGGCACAGGATCTATAATAATAATATATAAGTATAAACGTATTACCAGCACGTATAGGCAAGAACTGCACTATACTGTATAGTGCCACCGCCTATCTCCAATCACCCTATCCAATCATTATTTTAATATATAATCATAATATGATAATGTTTACTGTGTAGCAGTAAAAAAAATAAGAGGTACAACATTGTACTGTATACTTAAAAAGGAGGAAAGCAAAATCTATTATAAATTTATAAAAGCTTTACAATTGAAAATCATGAGACCTCTTGATATCAAATTAACTGAAATAGTTGATTATTTACTTTCAAACTGCCAATTCATAATTATTATATGTGTACATATTTACTATAACTGTAAGTACAGATTTTTAATTTTTGTGGGTTTCAGTTCAAAGATAAAATTTTATTACCTATACCAATATTCATGAAAATGAGTGGTAAACCTTTGGCCATCTTCCCAGTAGTGCATCTTCCCAGTAGTGATGTAGAAAATGATTTAAATTGTCATTTCACTTTTGCCAAAATTAGTATACTTATCAAAATTTAGCCAAAACTATATTTTAATAGTATAATATAAATCAATACTTAATACTATTATTAATTTAATTTCAGGTGACAAGGGCAGGTGTATGACTAATTATCAGATATGGAATTGCCTCTACACAAAACTGCATGCTGTGAGTTTTCTCAATAAGTATAACCAAATCTTATTCTTTAATAATATATATCATACAAAAAGATGAAAAAATAAAAGTTAATAATTAAATTTATAATTTTTGTTTTTCGATGAGACTTTCAGTTATATAATTATATGGAAATACTATATTTTGTAAATGTAACACTTTTAAAGTTACTTGAAGATCTACATATATATATATATATACATATATATATACATACATACATACATATATATATATATATATATATATATATATATATATATATATATATATATATATATATAACTCAACTAAATTGTGTTTCATTAAAGTATAATATTATGTTTGTCCAGTGCACCCCTAGAAAGTGAGCTCTTTCATAAATATAAAAGTCACATATAAATTTAATTTGATAAGAACACGCCATTAATTTTTTTAATCGTGTGTTTTCATATAATTTTTTATATTAATTTATTTACTATTATTTTCTTCATACAATGCATTAAGTTGATTACTTATAGAGTTTTAATGTGGAAACATTTTCTGTTAATAAAATATCTCAATATATTATATTACACATAATACTGTATACTTGGTAACGTGTTTAAATATAACAACAGTGGTTTAAAGGTACAATTATAATTAGAAAATTAGACTTATACCTGAATAGTTTCATAAGCAAAGATATGTTGGATTATATACAGATTTAATAACTTAACAAATTCCAACTTAGCATTACAATTTAGCGTATATAAAGTATAAAAATTTTAATGTATTTTTGTGTGTGTTTCAGTAACGCCTGCTTGTGTCAAATTAGAAAATTTTATAATATAACTACAAATATTTTATGTAACGTATTAATTTAACAATAAAAATTTCAACAAACTTTCAAACTTTTTAATTTTAAAAGCTTCTTTTATTTCATCAGAATACAAACAAAAGTGCTATACAGTAAAATATATTACAAAAAAAAATATCAACACAATGAAATTAGATTAAAAAGTCCTGAAACTGCATTCTATAACAACGAGTTTGGTGTAACGCCAATTGAAAACTTTGTTGCACTGCACTACTTGCATTATTATATAAATTGTATTATTGCTAAGTTGGCTGCATGTGCAAGATTTAATTCTAGTAATTATCCACTTATATAACACAACTTTTTCTTCTATTATTATTACTACTGCTTCTATAATAGCTTGAAAATTTTATCAAAGTTTTAAGTATCTTATGCAACAGAGTGTTCATTTTCGTATACGCTCATTGTCAATGTATTTATTGTTAACATCATAGCTTAATGTGTTTATTTTTTGTAGCTACGACACAGCAAACTTTGTTGAACAAGAAATAATAAAATGTATAGTCTTAAAAGGTGAAAACTTTTTCTTTATTTTACTTCTATAATAAATATAAAAAATTTATCTAATTCTTAATACACCTTACATTAGCTTTTGAATTTAGGTATACGAGTGGTACAGACATTGATCAGGTCTAAACCTCCCACTTTTAAATGTATTTTTTTATTAATATTTTTGAAAAAGGATGATATTTTAACTATACAACTAAACACGCATTGCAATGACGTAATTGATTTTACATTGTAAATTTTTGAGACAAGCACTTTTGTTAAAAGGAATTCCAAAACAAGCAAATGTAAAAAACAAAACAATATTTTATAGGCATAAAATAATTAAAACTTAATTATTCATTAACATTGGAAGTTCTGTTACATTAAAGTTTGGACCCTTGATAATAATAGTTTATGTATGTAATGAAAGCTTTTTCCAGCACGACAGACACGCTTTTGACTTAATAAAAATGTTACATTTAAATTTATTTTTAGGACAAATATTCAATTTTTTTTTAATGGGAAAGTCCCAAGTACACAAAGTTACAAATGGAAAAATATATACATTGAAATCACTTTCCTTCCAAACTCCCTTTCTCAACCCCCGAGGATCGAGTCTGAGGCAAGAAGATAAGGCAGCACTGAGCCCGGCTCTGCTCTGCTCTGCTCTGCTCTGCTCTGCTCTGCTCTCTCTCTCTCTCTCTCTCTCTCTCTCTCTCTCTCTCTCTCTCTCTCTCTCTCTCACACACACTCTCTCATTTTCTCACTCTCTCACACACTGAGTGACGTGTCAGCAAAGCCGCGTGTCACAAAATCGCGACACCTCACACACACAATCTGCACGTGTCACACAAGTTGATGTCGCGGAAAATCCATTTCAGAATAAGAATAAAAATGGAACAAATCTTTTATATGAAAAGAAAAGAAAAAAAATTATGAAGATTTTCCCCATGTTATTATTATTATTGATGGTACGCATATGAATTGAAGCGAAGATATAGTATTCAATAGGAAACAATTTTTTAGATAAGGAGAGAGAGAGAGAGAGAGAGAGAGAGAGAGAGAGAATACCCTACTTAACAACTCCCTCTAATTTGAGTACTCGGAACATGGGGAGAAAACAAACTAAAATCAAGTTGATGAGATCAAAATGTCACTAATTGTAACGTCTTAGTTTACATTTAAATATTTATTAGTGTTATAATAAGACTGCACTTTAACAAATACAAGTAAAGGTCTTTTAAAAACAAGTTAATGCTTAATTAATATAGAATTTAATTCAGTAGATAGTTAAAATTGATCTTACAGAAGCACGAAAAGGTTTCACTAAAATGCAAAATATAAATCCCTCAAAAACAAATTATAACGTGCAGTATTTTTTATTATTATTATTATTAGCAGTATAAATGGATAATACTCAATAATGTTATCACGTCTCATATAAGGAGATGAATTAAGAATAGAGAAAACGTTGCATTTTGTGATCCGCAGAATCATATTTCATTTCAAAGATATTGAATCTCAATATGTTAGTATTCTAGTCTAGTCAGTGATATGCAAACAATGTGATCAGAGCATAAGAATGAGTTTTCTTATTGAATGCGAGTGAGCATGCATGCATGCATGATGTTGTAGCTGATGCAGAGCAATGTTCAGGAAATGAAGTGGCAGTGGATGCTTACTTGACCACACTTGACTGCATCTCTCTCTCTCTCTCTCTCTCTCTCTCTCTCTCTCTCTCTCTCTCTCTCTCTCTCTCTCTCTCTCTCTCTCTCTCATCCATGTAAACGCCATGCCATGTCCCACCAGATGTTACATTTTCATACGCACCGTTACGCACTAAGTGTCCACTGAAATGCTCAATTACCATAGGATCATAATTTTCACTACATTCCAATTAATACTTATATGTACGTACAGGAAGAGAGTTTCGAGAGCATAGTAACTTTTTCAAGACCATTGAGGTTTTATTATTATATGTCAATTTTCTTTATATTTTTAGGTCGATTTTAATGCATTTAAATTTAAAGCTTCACTGCTGTTTTGTAAAAATAATAATAATAAAAGGGTTGACCTGATTGGCTATTTTTATTTTTACAAGAGTTAATCGTATTTTTTTATAAACGTTGTAAGCAATTTCATTTCCAATTTTCAATTAACGATTTAAAATATAATATTAACTCAACATCAATTGAGTCTTTATGGTGGGTTTTTCATTCAGTTTGATATATTTTAACACTATATCAACAGCAAAATATTTCCCTCGCAATGTTTTTAGTTTCAAATATAGATTTTGCATGTGGATATAATTGATTTCACAAAAGTATTAATATAATATAATAAAAATGCTGAAATCATATATGTTGTATATGTACATTTTGATTTTTTGACAAATAAATATCTTCTCTCTCTCTCACTCTCTCTCTAACTCGCTGAAATACATGCCTAGTAGTTTGATCAATAAACATAGATAAAAAAAAATATACGGGAAGTGTATGAAATGGAAAATATAACTTTTGCAAGAATATGAACGGTTTTCTTGTGGTTGCCATGAAATGATTAAAAGCGTATTTTGAAAGAGGAAGAAGAAGATGTAATTTCTCGGCAGTAAATATATTGTGACTGTAAGGAAATGGAGTTTAGTGAAATATTGGCACAGCAGATTGAACTAATTATAAAAGCTCTCTCTAATTACATTCCTC